>LOEQ01003651.1:37978-64543 GCA_001685075.1 Bramus lutescens | reverse complement strand
AACTTCACTTTGTGTGGTTGAAATGTTTCTTTGTGTTCATGACTTCTCAGTTTTTGACACGCTGTTTGTTGTGTAAATTCTCTGAGAAAGAGGAGAACATACATCTTAACCTTGAAACCCATCTCTTCCCTGGTCCTGCACACACACACACACACACACACACACACACACACGCACACACACCCCTCTTCTATTTGCTTAGCACATTTAGGATGGCCAACCTTCATGGTTCATTTGCTTGGACTGAGAGATGCCTAGGATATTGGTAAAGGACGCTTCTGTGAGTGTCTTTGACGATGCTAAGACCCGTGCTGATGGTGGTGGCCCCACCCCACAGGCAGGGTGTCTGGGTGGAATTAAGGAGAAGTCAGCTAGTACAGGCGTCTGTTTTCCCTGCTCGCGTGTCTCCACAATGTGCGGTGCTTTGCTCCACCACATCTTCCCCACTGCACCAGACTGAAATCTCTGAAAGAACACACCAAGATACATCAATTTCTCTAGTTGATTCTCTCGAGTGTTTTTCACAACAGAAGAAAAGTTTGGCTAACAGGAAAAATGGTTGCTTCTAGATTTAGAACTGAATCCCGAAGAAGAGGGCAGATTCCTGAATACCAGGGACATTTTTTTCTGCCCTGCAAACCTGCCAACTCTACCTCTAAACACTAAGGGCCAATAATATTGTTGTCCAAAATCATTTCACAGGTGCCAACCCCTGAAGGGTCCTCATCAGCTGCAGGAGCATGCAGACTTTCTCCGTCCCTTGCAAGATGCTCCTACGTGTTTAGGGGGGAAGTTCTTGTCTTACTGCAGCTCCTGCTCAAGTCGTTATAGCAACATTACTTCATTTTAACCTATTAGGTAATTTATTTTTGGCCTCAACTCCAATTACTACAAAGGTGTCGAGGCATCTGACCCAAATACTTGTATCTTTAACATTCTGAGAGGAGAAAGTATTGAGTTTTCCTTTTCCTGTGCATAATTGCTGTTCCACATCCGATTAGAAAGGAGGGGCGTAAAACGCAGTGACGGAGCTCTGCGGCTATAGAGGTCACGAAATATTTTAGGGAAGACTAAAAGTTGGAGAGATAAAGATAACAATGAAAAATGTGTTTCTAATTTCATGTGTCCACAATCATTTGCACATGGGGTCAGAACATGGACATGTTGGAAACAGAATAAGTGGAATGAAAGCCTGAAAAACAATCTCGGTTTGCGGATTGAAACATTTTAAGGCAACTATTTGCTTTAAATTAATTCCAAGGCCCCACAACGAAATGTGGTTCTCTGCTCCATGTCTGAAGAGTGGAGGGTCTGAGGAGAGAGGGAAAATAGATATCAAAAGAGCTTGGGATTCAAAGCAACCCTCTGTGGGAAGGCCGGGTGAGGAGAGTGTGAAAAGTTTCACCACTTGGCGGATTCTCAAAAACCCTTTTCTTTCATCTCCTCTCCTTGCTCTTTCTCTCCAGATTCTTAATTCCGAGATAGGAGTGAGAAAGGGGCCCGGCAGAGCCTGTTCTTGGAACCGGTTTCTGCTAGGGAATTGTTCCGAGTCGTTTAGAGAAATCTGATCAGGTAGATAATATTTTAGTGGGTCAGACAGTGAGGAGAGGCCTGGACTGCCATCAGAGAGCAGGGCAGGTGTCCTTTGCACAGGGGGAAGGGCATGGTCAAGAAGATCGGCCATGGAGGTTTGAGCAGGCTCCAGGGGGCCATCTGAGCCATCTATTTTCTCCTTGCCCCATACTTCCGTCCCTTTCACTCCCTGTTTTCACACACTGCTTTCCCTCTGCCTCCTTTCTCTCTTCCTTTCTCATCTTCCTCTCTCTTGCTATTGTTCTTTCCCTTTTCCCACCGGAAGGGAAGCAACACATAGTTCTTCATTGAAAATGCCAGAGAGCTCCCTTTTGGAATTCAGAATATTTGAATTTAATAGGGAAACTCAGTAATAGCTTTAATTATTCAGTAATAATATATGGTTATTTTACATCTGTTGCTATAAATTATACTGAAGCAACTGAGGAAACAAGCCCTCCATTTACTGGGCCTGTGGACATCATTACATTGCTAGGACAAAGACAGACTATCTTATTAGCTAAGTTGGGTTTTCTACTTGTATAAATCTCTAATTTTCAGAGATTTTGAATTCTGGGATTTTGGTAAAGATGTTAAAGTGATATGCAGACTTTTAAAACTCATTTTTGTTTAGTCATATATTTATCCTATTCTCTATGGAGATTTCAAATGCAACACACATATCTGAAGATCTGAAGCTGACATCATAAACAAGAAAAAGCATATGACATTTGTCTTTTGGATCTAGGTACCTCACTCGGGACGATTATTTCCAAATCCATCCTTTTACAAATTCTATGCATGTTTTTATAGCAGAGCTGTAATATTTGTTGAAAAATTAGTTATGAAACATTAGTCTATTTATTCAGCTATAAACCCAAGGCTTTAGGTTGGATTGGGTGAGCCGAGATATTACCCTCCTTCTTGAGATGGAAAGGGTTATTTACAGTGGTTGTAGGGCAGTGATGGCAGGCTCTGTGTCAGCGTGCTAGGTGTGGGGATTGCCTTAGACGTTCCCATGGGTTGCTCAACAGATATTCAGGCTGTGTTTGGGGTTAAGCTGGGTCGTAGCATCAGGGATACAGATGCTCCTTTGGGGATGCAGCTGGGTGCGATCATGCAGGGGTAGATGTGGTTAGAAGAGAAGAGGAGACAAGGAACCGAGTCTAGGATACTACCGCTTGTAGATGTCAGAGGAATAAAGAACTAGCAAGACACCCAGAAACGTGCGTGGAAAGTCCAAGTGAGTGGCCGGACAGCCGGTTATGAGTGTCAGGAGGAGCTGCACAGGGGAGGTAGGCAAGGGCTGTGTGCAGTGCTTGGGGCTCAGCGGAGCACATGGAATGCTCTCCAGGTAAGAAATACAAGCCAAGTGCCTGGTTTTATCCAAGGATCTTGATTTAGGAATCTTACTAACTTGGGCAATATTTCCTAGAAATCCCCAGCTCTAGCTAGTAAACTTAAAAGCCTGCTTCATTTCCTGCAATTTATAATGGGAAACCCATAATTTTTTTAATCTAAAATTAAATTGTGATATTGAATAACATATGAATCCTGTATGACTTCTAACTTCCTACGTTGGAGTTTCTGTTATACCTCCCAGGGAGGCTTGCCCTGCTCTTGAAGTGGAGACATAGAGGCTTCTAGGCATTCTAGGACACACACACACACACACACACACACGCACACACACACAATGTCTATATATATAGTTATATATGTGTGTACATTTATATTTATATGTATATATACATATTTAAATCAATGCTTTTCATCAAGATGAGGGAAAGCCATGGCACATGGGTATTTAAGAAGTTTTAGTAATAGCAAACTGTCTTAATATGTGATCTGAATTTACAAAGAACTTGAGTATGGTTCATGATCTTTTTGGCAAGTTTGGAGCACAGGGAAAGCTCTGAAGGGAGAAATATTGAGAATGTGGTCTTTAGCTGAAAACTGGAGAGTGAGGTCTGGTGAGATGGACCAGTGTATGAAAGATATTGCGGTGCAATCAAACTTGACAGTGTGAGCTCACCTCCTGTTAGCCATGATGGAAGGAGAGAAATGACTCCATAAATCTTCCTCTGACCTCTGCTGCATGCTGTCTGTGCATGCACACACATTGTACAGACACACATAATAATACATACATTTAAAACAATTTGAAAAGTAGTCAGATCACAAACAACAGATCACTAAGTTAGATAAAGGCAAAAATCCTGAGTAGGTAACAGCATGGCCTGATTCCCTGATTTTGCCATACAATGCCTGCCTTTTGCAGGCATGCACCACTGCATTCATTAGGGAGTCTACAGAGAGTGTACAATACTTTAAAAGGTCCATGACTTGTGGTTGTAGGATCTGGATTTGGATCCTAGCTTTGCACCCGGTACATGAGGTCTAGGAAAATGCATTTGATCGGAGAAATTTAGTTTTGATGATGAAAACAGTAAGAATAATACCCTTATTTTATGTTTCTGTCAAGGTCAAATGATATACAAGGATGTAAGCAATTTGTGTGGCATACAGTACTAAATAAACACGTTACTAGTCCACATTAGTGCAAGGGTGCTCAGGTGATTGCAATCACCAAAAATGCTGATGAGACCTTAGGAGAATCAAGGAAACAAAACAACTCAGAGCAAGAGAGGCCAGAGCCGCTGGCCCCTGTCTTTCCGAGAGACTGACGCTGGAGTCTGTGCTCAGGCCTAGACAGCATCAGAAGGACCTAGGCAAATGGGATCATTCACAGGCAGCCTCGTCAGAACACTGAGAAGACAGAGTTCCACTTCCAGAAAGAATGCTGGAGGCAGTGAAAAGACTTGGAGAGGTGATAACGGCGATGGCAGGGGTGAGGAAAACATCTTCCGAGAGTCGAGGGATGTCAGCTGATGGGGGATTTAGTTTCATCTGTTAGGTCTTAAGGAGTAGGGTGTGGCACAGCAGGGCAGACTGTAATATTGAGGCCTATTGTCCCAGAAAAAGAAAGGATTTCGGGGAGAACTGTGTCACGGATGTAACAGGAGCAAAACCGCGTTAGGAAATTACCCGTTGGTCAGAAGAATATTCATGAATGGTACGGGTCATTGGACACAATGACTTCTTAGTGCTTTCCAGTCTCAAAAGTAGACTGTTCGTGACATTTGCGATCGATTTTTGAATGTCTCCTGATACAATGTGATATTCCTGCATACACTGTGACATGCTATCTGAAGATTTTGTCGGACTGCATTTCCCTATAATTTAACCTCTTTAGCAGGTCAGTATGCTGTGATGCGACCTTTGCTTGTTTTGCACTGCTCTGTGGGACGTTTGTCCTGCCCATTCCCATGAAACATCAGACCCCAGAGAGACTTCCCATTATGTGAAGGAATTTTTCAAGGCTAAGTTAACTGCATTCCACCTTGTCCCATAGGAAGGGACTTTGATCTGTCGACTGCGAGAAGTAAACTGGGTAGAACCATCACTCGTCACCCGCCATCTCTCTTAATGACATTTGTGAGCTCTGTTCGATATGAGGTCATGGTCCTTCTTTGTTCCGCAAGGATCTCTTTCATGCAAACGCTATTTCTATTGATAATGTAAGGAGGGCTCAAGAAGCCGGGCAGGTTGAAAATGAAGTGATCTCAGCGAGTCTCAAATTTTGATGGGAGTTTGTTGTGTTTTCTGTTTGTTCGTGAGAAGGGAAAATGTAGAGAGACTAAGTATAAAGTCAAATACACATCTAAGGCATCCAAGTTCTCCTTTGTTGCCCTGGAGACCTCCGGCGTTTCTCTGGACGGGTGATGCTGCATTCTGGCTCCTTCATTGCTCTTTTGGGTTTTTCACCCAGAAGGCTCTCAAAAGATGATTATTGCTTCTTAGGACACAGCCCCAGAGAAACTGTCGCAGCAAATCAAGCAGTGCCTGCCTTGAAGGAACCCTCTGGGATCTGAAATGTCGCAAGTGTCTTATGCCATTGGGCCTGTTACTTGTTGCAGTGCTCTCAAACAGCAAGCTCAGCTCACAGAGGATAGGCTAACCCAGTTTTTCTCCATAAATATCCCGGAATAAGCCTAATAGAATTGACTTTCTAGCACCAAGAGCCCCCAAGCTTTGCAACAGTTTAAAACCCTTTCTTTAAAATTCTTATTTAAAGTTTATAACCCAAATCTGTAGTTTACATAGTAGTTACATAGAGATAAAAAACTGTAAACAGATTAAAAAATCTCACATAGAAACAAAAAATCACATATACAGAGAAAAACAAAGTTAGCTGATACTGAAGATATTTGATAAAACTAGTTTGTCAGGTAAGAAAATGTTGCCATTCTAAAGCTAGAATTGATTCCCTGCTTATCTGTTAGCTCTTGTCCTTGAGCTATGAGCCTACCATCTCCCCGCCCTATCTCACATTACAAGGCTAAAGTCGGTTGCACATAAGTTCTGTGCTCCCTTCTACTCCTGCATAGACATATTTAAATGGATAACACAAATAGAGGAGAAATTTATTACATTTATTTTAAAAATTGGTTTACAGTTTTATTGTGTCAGATATATATATATATATGTAGGTTTGTGCTTATTTTTATGCCTACATTCCTATATACTGAATTAATTTAACTATTAAAGAGTTCTACAAAATAAAATTCAGAGTTCTAATCAATTTAATTTCAGCTAGGCATACAATTAAAAATAGATATTTCTATGAAATTGCCTTTGGTATAGTCCTTAAGAGTAGATGATATCTCTTTGAATAAATGTGAATTAAAATAAGATGTCAGGTGTATCATTATCATAATTAATATGCTGGAAATAATAATCTTCATGATTGGGGTTAATAACTAGTGGAAGCAACTGGATTTGATACCCTTGTTCTTGATTCTTCCCCGCATGTCCCTGAGAATGACAGCCCTTTTAGACATTTTGACTTGAAATTAGGCTTGAAAATTGCTACTCTCTTGGGGTGAATTAACATTTAATGTTGGGCAAGTAGAAATGACTGTTGATTTTCATTCTTTATGTTAATTCCACAGGGAAGGTGAGCTAGTAAAACATTTGTGTGAGCTGGTCATTATTTGAAATTTATTTACCAAAGTGGCTTACGTAATAATCACCCCTGTGCTAAACCAGTCAGTCAACAAGTTTTTATTAAGTCCCCATTGGGTTGGAGTAATGTACAGTAATGATGCATTCAGTGGTGTTGGATATATGCAGCGAAGATTAGACTTGCGCTCGACCCCCAAGGCCGTACAAGTCATTAGAGGAGACATATGGACACATATCATCAGCCGCACTGTAACCAGATGACTTAACTCCTGTGGCATGAAGACATGACGGCTGAGCAGAATTGTTCTGGTGTGCGATGGGCTGGGTTAGATGTGGGAAACTTCCATGCTAGACGTGCCTTGGTTGGATTGAGGAAAGTCAGTGGCTTGGTAGATGAGAAAAACAGTTGATTTAGGGACTCCAGGATGACTTGGACAAGGCTGAAACAGGATATTCTGTAGGTATCCAGAGGTTTAGTAAGATGGACAAACTTTTAGGGGAGACTTTTAGGGAGAAACTTTTAGGGAGGTGGGTGGAGCTATATGAAACCATGGAATGACACTGAGCAAAAATGAGTAGCTCATTCCAATACTCAGTTTCACCTTTAGTTTGGTTGAGGTGTGATGGCAGTTAGGAGCCAGTGGGTTTGCCACAGCAAGGGGCAGTGGTCTAAACATGTACACATTCAGTATGTGCATCTTGATGGGCTTGGACATATGACTATCAGACTGTCATACACTCACTATTATTAAAATATTAAACCTGTCATGTCCAAAATTTCCTTGTGTCCTTTTTGACACTTCTTTCTTGTTCATGATTTTGTGGGATAAGAGGACATAACATGCAATCAATCACACCTCTTAACATGCGTAAAGTCACACAATACCATATAGTTAACTACAGGTGCTATCTTGTATAGCAGGTCCCTAGAAGTTTGCATCTCATAACAGGTGTACTGTTGGAGACTGATTCTCTACCCCACCACGTCTTCCACCAGCTTCTTCTAAACCAGTGCTCTCTTCTGAAACAAACTCACTGGATGCCAACCAGCCTTCTGCATCATATGACAATGAAAATGGTGTTTTTTCTTTTTGTTTTGATTGTTACAAAAATGTAAATATTCTTACCATTTAGGCCTATTAGGTCAGGGTTCTACATTCTCTGACATTTAAACTTGTATATTTAAATAACACAGAGAGCCTTAGTTAAGATTTTTCTAATTTGTTTGATAAGGCAATGAATGAACATGGCTACTCCTCTGAACAGTAGACTTCCCAGAACACTTAACGATAGACTCCATCCTCTTCTTCAGGAGGAACAACTGTTCCCACGTAAAGCCCGTCAGTGGGCTCAGCTGTTCTTGCCGAGTTAGAGGCTTCACTTGCTGAGGCAGGTGTTTCATTCCCTCTGCCATTGTTTTGCTCTCCTCCATCTCCTTCTGTTTCCCAACTTTGGAGAAACAGAGCCCAGCACCTATTAGACCACAGACACTGCCAGTACTAGACGGAGGCCTGGTCACCATGTGTGGCTCTGCCCGGGAGAGCCATGGACTCACGTGGAGTTTGTGTGAGAGCAGCTCCTTGTTATATAGCACTGACCAGGAACAGAATTCAAACTTCGCATTCAGTCTTCCTTGAACCCTCAAAGCCCTTCTTTGGCCTCTCTCTCTCTCTCTCTCTCTCTCTCTCTTTCTCTAAAAATCTGGTTAAAAGGATTTACTAGTAACCATGTCACAGTCAGAATGCCATTCTGGTTTGAAAGCTTCCTCTGCCAAAGAGATTAGTCCAGCAATTGTGAATTCAGTCTCAGATCTTCAGGACATGATCAGAATATGGCTAGATTTGTTACCATTTTGTAACCTGGGTGCCCTCTAGCCCAGATCCTGAAGGAGTCTGTCCTCTCCTCTGAAGCTACATGAATACGGAGTTCACTATATGTATTTCTACTGGCATCCTGGTCTTCAAAGCTTCCACGAGAATGCCTCAGCCAGCACTGCTTACAACATTCTAGGGCTTCTGTTGCCCATATCCTTGAACTCTTCTCCATTCTTTCTGCAGACTGGTTCTGATAGCTTACAGATCACATGGTCAGCGTTGTTACAGCTACTCTACTGCTTGGTACAAATTGTCTGTGTAATTTAACTTTGATCATTACTTGTGATACAGTAGTTGACAGAAACAACTTCAGGGAGGTACATATCAGAGGGCATCAGTCCACCATGTTGGGGAGACAGTAAACTGTGCGAATGAGAGTCTTTGGCCACTGTTTTTATACATTGCTGAACAGAAAGCAGAAGGCTCAGGCAGAAAGCAAAACCCACCTAGGACCTTGAGGCTTTGTTTCCATGTCTCTATATCTGCCAGCCACATCTATCCCCAAAAGAATGAAAGTCCGAGCATTCGGTGGCTCCTTCTTCCTTACTGTATCTGTTCGACCCAGGTAAGTAACTATTTATTGAAAATGCATGATGTGCTATGGACCATACATTTCAAGGAGAAAATGTTTCTTGTGTGGGATGTTGCAGGTGAGCATTGACCATCTCTCCCTGCCTAGAACATACTTCCTTACTGCAGAGGCTATTCTCTGTGCTTGGAGCATCCTTTTTCACATGTGACCAGTTCTCAAATGTTCTTGGAAACTTCCCTTTTCTGAATTCTCTCTGAATCACAGTTTTCTTCGGATGTCTGTCATTCATGAATCACCAATACTCAGCGTCTAACTCAATCGCACTATGTTGTCATCTTTGTTCTACTTCTCTGTCTGGACCTAAAAGCTGAAGGTGACTTGTCTGAACTTGACTGATGCTGTGAGAAAATGCTCGACAAAAGCAATGGAGAGAAAGGGTTTATTTTGGCATACAGTTTGATGCAGAAGGAGCTGCTCATTTGTTTTCCCACCACCCAGAGCCAAATAATCACACAGAAACTATATTAATTATAGCACTGCTTGACTAAGGACTCAGGCATATTTCTAGCTATCTCTTACATCTTGAATTAACCCATTGCTATTATATTATGTATCACCACAAAGCTGTGACTTACCGGGTTAGGTTCTGGCGACTATCTCCTTCAGCAGCTACATGGTGTCTCCTTGACTCCACTTACGCTCTCTCTCTCTCTCTCTTTCTCTGTTCTGATTTCCCGACTGGCTTTACTTTGCTAAGTCATTGGCCAAAACAGCTTTATTCCTCAAACAACAAAAGCACTACATATACAGAAGGACATTCCACATCAATTTGAGGGTCCGTCATGGTGGCTCAAGTATGGTTATAGCTATGGTGGTGAGAGTATGAGCCACCTAGTCACCTGGTTGCATTATGCCTTATGTTGAGAGAGAGAAAGAGAGAGAGAGAGAGAGAGAGAGAGAGAGAGAGATAAGTGAGGGTGTTTAGTTGCTTTGTCCTTATTTTCATTCTTATTCAGTTCCAGACATGGGGTGAACTGTCTACATTCAGGGTAAGTGTTCCCTTCTCAGGTAAATATATTTGGGAATATTCTCAAAGGCACACGTAAAAGTATATTTCCTAGGTGATTCCACATTACATTAAGTTAACAATCAATATCAAACATCAGGTACCCAAAGAATGATAATTCCCCGAGCAGTAAGCACCCAAGAGAAGAAACCAAGACAATGTTGTCTGTGGGGAAATAATGAGGGGAAGTGGAAGTTCTTTCAAGGGAGAGCCTTGGAGGCCATCTTGGCTCTACAATGTATTTGAAAGTTGTCCTGGGTCTTGAAAGATGTACTGGATGGGAGGGTGGTGAAGAAGGGCAGAGCCATCACTGAAGAGAAAGAGAATGCCATTCTTCCCACCCGAGCCCCAAACGCCTCTGTGTGAAGCTGCTATTTGCTACTAGTTATTAACTATAGGCCAGAGGAAGCCAGCCATATCCCATCCTTTCCCCCAGGAAACTCCACAGTGCTTTTCTATCTCATAGTGGGGCTCTCCAGTACTCCACCTGACTCCCATATCATTCTTATGCTGCTCCTATATGCGCATCCAGACTGTTGGGTAGCACAGGGACTTCCACCTCTATTCCTCAGACAGAGGCTTGTATAAACACACATGTAACTGTTGTGGCTGTATTTCATACTGACCTTAGTGTCAGTGACAACCACTGGTGGTTTTCATATGTGAAACCTTGTCATTCTTTCAATATTCACTTTCTCTCCTTTAGCATTTAACAAATATCTGTTATTTACATGTGCTATGTGCTAGGAATGTAAGATCTCATAGAATGCTGACATAAATGTAGGCACTTTCATTTGTCTCGACTTAATGTTTTGTATTAGATCAGGTCTCTCACTATGTCCCCCTGTCTTTCTCTATGCATATATTTAAAATTCTAAATACATATATGCAGATAGAGTGTATATTAGATTTAAATACTGTGCATATGTATTTATGCATTTGTGATAGTTCCTGATTCCATACTGATGAGGCTGATTATAGTATGGTGAAAATATTTCATCGTGAAAATAAAGTATAGATTATAGTATCAGCACTTGTAGATTCTAGGTAAGAGAAAACTCTCTGTATGTGTGTGTTTGTGCATAAAGGTTTATGTGGGCCTGGGCAGAAGCCCAAGATAGGTTTGAGGCTTTGGAGTCAACCTGAGACACATTAAAGATCAATGAAGAATACATAAAGTTATATTAGGATAAAATTGATTTCTGAGGAAGGAAAAATGGCATGCAATGATGCTAAAATCTATTATAATAACTTAGAGACCCATCTCCAGTATAATTGAACTGAAATTTGACATTAAATTTTTCTGGGATTCAGACCATACTGAGTACTATTTTTATTTTACTGTTTTAAAAGCAAAGGATGTGTTGTGATAATCCTTACTGGGAAAGGATTTGACTTGAAAGAGCACACAGTCACATTAACAGTAAAAAGATCTTAAGTCTCTAACATGACTTCTTTGTGCACATTTTGCTCGCCACAATTCAAAACAAGAGTGTGAATTTTGTGTAACAGCTAAGCTAATTAAACAATTGTACTTAACTTGAAGATTATGTTTTGTTAATTAAAATGATTTAATTTATTCCTGTGTGCCAATTTGAATTGCTTTGTTGGGAACAAATTTGCTAGTGTTGGGAACAGTAATTACTGGAGAATAATTGCCTGTCTCATCTTTGACTCAGGTGGTTCCAGTATTTGTCTAATTCCCTTTCAGAGGGAGCCAGGGGAATCTACCATTGATGTAAGTGTTAAGGATAGTGCCAAGCTTGATTTTGAAGGTACTAGGGATATTATTTATAATTTTTTAATAAATTCCAGTGGCCTTTTTGATAATTAGGGAATAAGCAAAGCCCTCAGAAGCATGCCAGTACGGTGGAGTAATGGCCATTAAAGACATGAGCTTTGGGACTCTTTGGAAACAAATGGTCATTTCACCAGAAAAGTAAAACAAACCTAGCAGTTTCGCTCAACTCTCATTCTTCGGCTCTGTGCCATATTTGTAGGTCAGCTCCAGCCAGTCAGCCCTGGGGAGTTTGTACTTGTCAGCTCTATGAGCTTTCTCTACAGCAGTGCTTAGCTCTATCAACTCTCTGTCTTGATGGCAGGTACATGTTTATTTCCTTTATTTGAAGAAAGCACTCCACTATTTTTCATATGAGATAAAGTTATAGACCACTCATGGAGCGTTGAAGCCAGTCAGCTCCAGCCTCTACTGGATCAAGATCTCAAAGAAATGCATACGATTGTGCTTCTCTGCTTTACTCTTTAAGACTTAGTAGCATTTGGGGACTGGAGTGGTGACTCAGAAGTTAAGAACACTGCTTGCTCTTTGAAAGGGCCAGGGCTCAATTCCCAGCACCTATATGGTGACAGACAACTGTCTGTAACTCTAGTTCCAGGACATCTGATCCCCTCTTTTGGCCACTTTGTGTACTGCACACATGTGATACACAGCCATATATGTGAGCAAAATACCTATACCTATTATAATAGTAATAATAAAATATTTAGTAGCGTGTGGATTGAACATCTGTAACTTTGCATTGCAAAGGATGTTAAGTAACAGAGATTAGGTCCATTAGCTAATTCTTTGTATAGATTTCCTGACAGCTGTCCGTAAGGAAAAAACTCTGCTCACTTTCTACTTCCTATAGTAACTTCCAAGGAGTTAAATGAAATAAAGAATACTGCTTAGTAAAAAATATCCAGTTCTCATTTAGCTTAGGTAGAACTTTTGCTTTCATTTAAAATATGATAAGTAATCTATTAAAGTTTTAACCAAGAAGTTATTGGTATGCAAGGAGGTAGGAGAGATAGACGGTAGATGAAACATGTCCGTTGGGTTTACATAGATACTCGATGACTGTAGCTTTCTCTTTTGTGGGCTATCTTGAATTGTTTTATATTTTATTTAACTCTAGCTATTCCTTGTTCTACAACTGTTCCGGTTAAGTGTTAAGCAGAAAGAACCTGTTATAGTAAGAAAGATTCATGACAAAAGGATGGGACAGGACTCTGATTCATAATCTCTCAATGACAGGACTTTAGGTTCTGGCAAAAGTATGGGCCTATGGCCAAGAAAGCAGTGAAGAACTTGTGCTAGGCATGGTCCTTCAACAAATTCTCATGAGCTCAGGTTCAGGAATCACCATGAGTAAGGAAATCAGATAATGTTATAGCTTCACTTGGGATCTGGAGAAACTGAGGCTGTACATGGAGACCAGAGGTGTGGCATGTGGCATGAAGACCCTCACCAAGTCAGAGAGAAACTGGTGCTGCATGGGTCTGGGCCCTTCTCCCGCAATGTAACAGATGATGCCTGTTGTTGTAACTCAGATACTAGTGGGGATAGGATTCAGGCAGAGTTGTAGCATACATACAGATGATTGTGCTAGGCAACGGAAGACCCAGGTCACAGTTGTTTCCTAAGTCTTTGGACAAGTCTGGCGGACTCAGTTTCCTCACTAGACACAGGTCTGTCTACCTCATCTCCTCAGTGGATTGAGTGGAATGTTTATCCTGAAAGTGTTTTGACAACTAAAGGTAATTTACGTGTAACACATTGCAGGACACAAATGGCTTTTTCCTCCTAAGAAATTCCATTCAGGACTGCCTAGACATCCCAGTTTACTATTGACCAAAGCAAGACACAAATCTGGCATCTTGAGTGAACCTGTGTCCCACCCACAGACTTGTATGAAATCTTTGAGAAATTTGCTTTTAACTCAGCAAGAGGTGAACATTCATTTCATCCATTCATTCATGGACTCATTTATTGGATAAATGAGGCATTTTAAAAAGTAGACACAGTCTTTGCCCCTCCCTGAAGAATGAAACAGACAGAAAAATAACTGGACGAATGCAGCAAGTGAGGCATGTTTAGGACTGGGAAGACTGAAGGAAGAAAGGAAGGGTTTCAGGGTTGTAAAGAGAGAAGTGGGGTTTTGGGCAATGAGTGATACCAGGATCTTCCGGAAGGTGAGGACTTGCTGGGACAATTTCAACCAGGGAGGAACTTCTGTAGAGTCACAGGAATGTGGCAGTGGAAGGCGTATGCCTGGGAAATGTGGGGTTGTCTGGTGAGCCAGGGAGCAGGGAAAATGGGGAAACCATTGAGAAATGGATCTCGACAGGCAGAGAGAAGTCAGATATTGAATATCTGTGGTTAGCATACTAAGGAAATTGGTCTTTAGCCAACAGATGTGGGAAGTCACTAACATTTATGTATAACAAATTGCTTATTTTTTCAGTAAAATTATGAGGCAAGTTAATTGCCAAAATAACCAGTTGGCATCCATCTACAGAAAGTAAACAAACAAACACACCCATGTCTCTGGAAATGCAATCATTAGCATTAAGTGGTTACTGTTCTAGAATTTTCTCTGTGCATATAAACAAACAGATTAAAACACGTATATACATTTTAAGAAAATAGGGTCGTTTTCTGGTTTTGGCAGCAGGTATATTGATTTAACAAAATCTCTGTCCTTTCCTGACTTCTCCAGCCATGAGAACATAGACATACTTAGATACAATTTAGAAAAATAAAGTTCAAAGATGGAAATTAAGTTTGGAAAAGATCTCTTCTGGCTTGTCAGAAATAAAGACAATCTTAGGCTCAGGCAGCAAGCTTATTAGCAGGTACGGTGCGGGGTTTGAAGCTGGAAAGGGGATGGGCTAGAGCCTGGTTAGCATCTCTGTAAACCTGAGAAGTGAGGCTGTGGTTGTAAGTGAGAAGGATCCTGGAAAGGGAAAATCTACCAGGAAAGGGAAACCAGCAGGAATCTGCTAAGTGGATCAGATAGCGCGTCTAAAGGAATGTCTTTCAGAACTTTGGATCACAAATGCATAGGAAATGGAATTTATATCACTAACTTAGTGCTGGAATGTCCAAGTTGTGAAGCGATATTTAAATTTTCTTTTAGAATGATGCAAAAATGAAATGATATCATAGCAATATGGATGCCTACCTAACTCTGCAGGCATTTTAAGGGTAGGAAGGAAAAAAGAAGACAATAAAAACTCCTAAATGCCATGAAGGGATCAGGTACCATGAAGGAGAGTTAGGAGACTCTAAGGAAGAATGCTAGATTTTTATACAGTTGAGGTAATAGAACTGCTAAGAAATTATCCAATCCTTCAAGAGGTTTTTTTTTTGTTTTTTGTTTTTTTATCCTAAATGTGATAAAAACATGCTAAGAACAGAGGAGGTAAATCTGAAGAGCCCAGGCATCTAGAAATAAAGTCAGGTCATTGGTATCCCCATGTAAGAGTTAGAAGTTAGATATTAGATATGTACAGCTGAGGAAAAAATTAGTGAGTTGGACAGCGAAACTGAGAAAATTGCCTAGAATGAAGCGCTGGATGAAGAGCTTTAAAAACAAAACCGAAACAAGAGTTTAAGAGACATAGAAGGCAGAATACAAAGACTGCAGAAAAGCTAATATTTGACGACATAAAACTCATCACCCGCTCTGCAGCTTTTAATTTAATGGATCACGTACTCAGTGTTGCACTGGTAAATGTTTTACAGTCAGCTGGATCATATAAAGACCTAGGCCTGATTTGCAATGTGTGCTTCTTCTGTGCAGCTGGCTTCCTCCCGCCAGAGAGATTTCACCGAAAGAGCAATGTGAAACAGCATGAGTGGTCAGCTTCTGTGAGCTTTTCTATGCCGGATCTTATGCTGGATCCCATGCTGGATCCCATGCTGGATCCCAGTCACGGTTAAAGAAGCTGAACTGGGACCTGAGGAAGGGAACCCGCAGAAGGGCCAGGTCTTACTTTTAGCCACAATAAACAGTTTTCCTCTGAGGAATAATGAGCCAAGACTTCTCAGTGAGTTAAGCCAACCAGAGCTTGCAGATGGCCTCAGGCATTATGCACGGAAATTATGTAGAAAAGATACTGATGTCTATGTGAAAACCCATTGTTAGGAAGCTGTGAAGGACCAGAGAGACAAACCAGGAACATTCACAATACGGTATTTTATAATCAGCAGATCCAGGCTTTTCTTCTTCAGGGAAAGTTTCTTGTAGGATGAAAGATTCTGTCTTCTATGTGCTTACTTGTTGTAGGGAGCCGCATGGAGCCGCACCTTGAAGATGGTGCTGGCTTCTACCCCTCGTGATCCCGAGGGCGCGTGCTCTCCGAGATAAACAACAGGCCGCGATCATTCCCGTATCGCATAATGATCATCAGCTGTTTGCATATGCGTGACCCTATGGACAGTGCCCACGTGCCATCCAGGGTTGGCAGCCTTGGCCTATTTAAGGGCTGGGAGAGGCTTGCCCGGGGAAGAAGGAAAAAGGAAGGAGAAGAAGAAAGAGAGACGAGGGGAGAGACGCCATTGTTAAAAAAAGGTCCTGAATAAACCGCTGACAAGAAGAGCTCCGGTGTCGCGTCTTTTCCTTGTTGGTCGAGGTTGGCCGTGACAACTTGTCTGTACATCTAAATGAGTCTGAAAGTTTGACCTTTGCCCTCTTTTTTACCTGTGCATTTACTGCGACTTCCTTTGGACTCCAACATTGTTAGGCTTGGTAAGTAAGTTTAGGTTTTTTAACTGAATAAGTCTGTCATTTATTTTTCTGTTTTTGTGACCTCAATTTTAGTCTTATTTGCCTTGTTTGGTGGATTAATTCACATTTGTGAAATTATTCTGTAGACTGCAGCACAGTCTGGGACCTATCTTCCACAGAGATGTGGAACGGCGCTGGTTTAATCTGGTTTCGACCTTTGGATGGGTGTCACTGATTTGCAGAAGCGATGCTGGGGTGGGGGTTGGGAGAAGCGGGGTTGGCAAGCCAGTGACCAACTCAAAAAAATCAAAGCGTGGACAGCTCTTCATTTTCTCATTTGTACATTGTTAGCTGAGCTCTTTGAGCAGCTGCGTAACTATGCCTTGCTTCTCTTCACCCTCTCCTACTTAATTGCTACTGTAGACTCCAACAGAAGAGCCAGTCTGCACAGAAAAGAGCATCGGGTCCTACTCCGTTCCCCTCCATACATTAGACGGGACAACCTGTCATGGAGTTCCTTATGTAAGAAGAGCCACCTCTCACATCCTATTGGATATTTTTTGAATTTGCTTGATGTGCATGGCGGTGGACATGTAGCCTTCAAAATAAGGAGTGAGGCTGTCATGACTCTTCTTGGAAGTGTCAGAAAGGCGTTGGAGCCAGGCTAATGATGAAAACCTAAAAGAGAGATGCTGTGACTTAAACACAAAAGGTACCGTTGGAGCAATGGACCTGGAGCCTCTCGCAATCCGACTGCTACTCCCAACATTTTAGCTCCATCTTTTCATTCGCTGGGCTCTACGAGACCCCACTAATTCAAGTTCTTATGTTCCCACAGTCTAGAGACCAAAGAAGGCCCTTCAGAGCCAGAGCAAAAATCTGGAGGATTCTGATTGGCTCCTAATGGTCATGTGTCCTATGGGGTGGGTTTTAGGGAAAGAAAACTGTCAGTTCTTGTGGAAACAGATGGCCCTTAAAACTGTAAGGGAGAAAGCCATAGTTTGGCTATGAAGGGAGGAACAACAGCCTCAGAGTGCCCACTGTAGCCAAGCTGCCAGAGGCTACGGCCCTTCATTCACGTCCAAATAAATGAGCGCCCTTTGATACCTTTACTCTGCCCCCCACCCCTTTGCCAGCACTTGGGGACTTGGTAACCTCAAGTATAAATGAACTCCAGAATGTTTCCAGGTCCATCGTAATTCCAACCGGTTGTCACTTCCTCAGTCCAGGAGCTGACACGGAACTAGGTGTTACATATCTGCTGCTTTCTTGTTCTGGCGAACACACTAGAGAGATGCTTTTCCAGAACACCAAGAGCCCCGGAAGTGCTGCTGGGGATGAAAAAGGCGCCTTAAAAGGTTTTCATTTGGATTACGAGTTGGAGAAGGTTCAGTTACTCCAAAGCTTTTAAAATCAGCTCCGCTCCAGAGCACACGAGTTAAGATTTGCTATCTTGCAGAAAGATTCAGCATCTGAAATGCAAGCGAAATGCTTTTAGCAGACATGGCTGCTTTGGGCCCTGCTGGCTGCAGAGGACTGACTGGGCTGGAAGCCAGATCTCTGGGCATCACGATAGCATGTGTATTTAACATACAGGGAAGGAAAGGTGGCGTGGTTTAGCTCTGGAGCACTGATAGCCATTTACTGAGCCCTATTCACACAGTCTGACTTCCTCCAATTACTCTATCATAAAACCAGGCATTAGAAAAAATGACAAGACAATGTCACTGGTATGGAATGTGTTGGTTTTCCAGGTTCATGGGTTAAATAATCAACGTGGGGTGAGAAAGCAATGAAACTAAGGCTCCAAGTAGCGAGACCAAGAAGGAGTATTTCAGTGAGCTTTTGTGTTTTCTGTGTTGTGTATTGGTTTCATTTCTCTTTCTCTTTTGCATCTCTGGTTAAGCACAACACCTGGCACACACAGAGCCTCCTTTTTATTTTCTGAATGAATGGATCGAGCAACATACAAAATATTAACAAAAAAGTAGGCTAAAAATGAAAGTTCAGCCTCAAATCTAAATACACTCCTCCATGTAAGGATGGCTAATCACAGAAAAGAAAAGTGTTTTCTATTGATTTTTTTTGTGCTGTAATTTTTTTTTTTGGTCTGGAAGCAGGGGACTCCCAGGCTTTCAAATATTGTCTCTGTAACATTTCTGCTTTCTAGAAGTTGCTGGAAATGCACGAGACTGGCCCTACCTTCCAGTTTTCTGGATCTAGTGTATGGTAAGTTGTTATCTAACTTTTTTTTCTTTGGGACATTTGTTTTTGATACAAGATATCACATGCAGTCCAGATAGACCTCTCATTCACTGTACACCCAGGCTGACCACAAACTCAATCTCCCTGCCTCAGCATTCTTGCTCTGGAATTACACACTTGCACCATCAGGCCTGGCTACAATCTCTAATTTCTTAGGTGTTTTGAGATAGACGACTACTTTAAGTCAACACAAAACCGGCTTCATGTGGAGAGGAACTCAGAAGTCTCAGATCAGATTTGTTACTTCTCTCCAGAAAGGCCAGTTAGATCATTTGTGGGGTCCAGAACAAAAGAAATGTAGAGCCCTTGCTTAAAACTGTTTAAGACTTTCAAGTTGGTGACAGCAAGATATTACACTAAATGCAGGCCTTTTTTCCATGGGCACCTGTGGGGTTACACAGATGACATCCCTATGAGATCAATCCTAAAGTCACTCTCAAAATATTGGGGGATTCATGTGTACAGAAAAACCAGCATCTGCTTCTTTCAAATGTGGAGATGAGAAGTAAGGAGATGTAGATCAGCCACGGAGGGAGCAGCATCTAGGGCCCAAGGCTGCAGAGGCCCAGGACTGGTATCCACAATTGGGAGAGGGTGGCCAGAAAGCCCACACATTTAACTTGCTTTGTTAGATTTTTTTATTGCCTCTTTTTCTTTGCAGTTTGCTTTTGTGTAATCTGAGAATTAATAGTTTCTGGACCACTTAGATGTTTTCAGTAAGTCTCACCTGTTCTAGATGTAATTATTGTCCTTGTAATGGTACTGCCGTTGGGACATTATTTTCTACTGGATAGTTTTATCATTGCAGACCAGCTCAAACGAAGCTTGAAGTTGTTTTTCTTGCACTCACCTGACCAAAATTTATGGAAACTTATTGGAAAATTCTAAAGTCTGCTCCCCACCACCAGCTCAGCTAAAGAATACTTTATAGACCTCTAGTCTAATAAAATTTAAGGAATAGTTCTAGGCCTTGTGGCAGGCAGTTGCTATAGAAACCAACTAAGGACAGCAATACTAAATGAGGCCTCACTTTCAAGCAACTTCTATTTGTGATTAAACCCTTAAGAAAATATATTTTATTCATTTGAAAGCCTATCTAAAAAGCAAATTTTAATAAGCCATATGATATGGAATTCTAATTCAATTTGATTAAATCCCCCAAAAATTCTGTCTCACAAGAGAATATTGATGCAGCTAATTTTGGGTTTGTTGTAACGTTCATTTTTGTTGAGTGGAATGCTATTTACATATCGTGAAATGCTTCATTTTAGGTGTCCAGTTGAATTACCTTTGATAAACCTACAATAGTTATAAAATTGCTGCCACGGTCAAGTTCCAGCACTCCCCTTTCTATGGTTCCAGAGGTTTCTTCCAGGTTTGCTCATCCTTTCACCCCAGTTCAAGCAAACGGGTGACGCTATACTTATCTCTCTAGCTTGTGTTTTCTAGAATATCACCACGTGAGACAATTTGCATGGAAATGCTTTCAGTCTTGATCCTCGTGTGTACCGTGCTGTTTCTTGGCTGTCAGTCATTGGTGCCATTGCTGGGTTGTACCTTTCTGCAAAGCCATCACAGCAGGGACGCAGCAGGGCTAGTAAATGGGCACCTGGGAAGATGCTAAGCTTTTAAATACGCTTGTTTAATTCATGTATTCCTTTCGATAAACTGTCCTGTGCAAACACTTTATGCTATTTTTCTTATTCTTTTCGTGTTTGGGTTGTTTGTTCTCTGTTTAAATTTTGAACAGCCTCATACACGCTCATGGTCCTTGTCAGGCATCCCTTGTAAGTATCTTCTCCCAGTTTGTGTCTGGATATTACATTTCTTTATCCTTCTGTTTTAAGAAGGTGTTGTCTTTGACTTTGATGAAAGCCAGTTTATTCTGGTTGCTGTTTTGTGCCCAGGAGGGCATAAGCGCATCTTAAGTGAAAAATCTTTGCTTAGGCCAAAGCCATAGCCATTCTAAGTGTTATTTTCTGGAAGTTTTATATGTTTGTATTTTACACTTACAATCCTTTTTTTGAGTTACTTTTTGAATATTGAAAAAGGTATGGGCTAGATTGTGTTTTGTACATTTTTCTTCAGTTCTTCTCTGTTTGCTGATGAGCTTGTTCATCCACTACAACACTTGGATACTGCTGTCATATGTGTAGCTGAATGCCTCGAATCTGCTTTGTTCCGCTGATCTGTAGTTCATATTTTTACCCACACCATATTGTCCCGGCTTCTGTAACTTTTGAGTGAGTCTTAAATTTGGCTGAGTCTCCCATCCTCGTCTCTGCCTCTCAAATGCTGGAATTACAGGCGTGTAAAGCCATCCTGGCCTCAACTTCACTGTTTTCAGCAAGTTTGCTGACAATATCCTTTGACATTCCTTATTTTTAAACATTAACTTATAGATTTTTAAATTCCTCTGAGATTTAAATTAAAATTGCTAGAATTCCCATTGACTAAGGACATTTTCTCAGTCCTCTAAAGAGCCACTGCTGTAAGTATTCCGTGTCTGCCTCTGTTTACCCTTCCCATCATACTGGGTACCCCAAGGCTGATGTGCAAGTGACCCACAAAGACATTAAAGCCATAAAAGTGGCTAGGTGACCCTGTAATTGAGATTAAGGCCTCAGGACTCAGGATGCCTTAGACCCAGTAGACTCAATGACAGTGAGCCTGAAAGCAGCCAGGGTTCTGGGGGAGGAGGGGAATCAGCATCTCCTGGTCCTGAGGGGACAGGAGAAGGGGGTTCCCTGAAGACAGGCTAGGCTGAAGAAGCATTGTAGCATCCTGCTTCCTTGATTCTCTCCCTCCTTCCTTGCTGAGGCTCTGCTCACTTGCTGTAGCCTCCAACTCCATCCTCTTTGCTTTTCTTCTCTTTAAAAAAGTAGTATTCAGATCTGCAAATGATATGCGTGGATCGAATCCACCCAGTCTCTTCCTTTCAATCCCTTTCTTACTCTTCATATTTCCCCTCCCAACTTCATGCACCCCCACCCTTTTATCTTTTTCTGTTTTTGTTCTAAATTCTTCCTCATATGTCCAAAACTCATTGGGAAACAATATTTTCTAAAGGTTAGCTATGTAAATATATTTTGATAGAAGTTTTGAGATGCAAAAAAATTAGGCATGAAATTAATCAAGGTTATTGGAAAGTGTGATTATGATTAATTGCTGGATAAAATGTTCTGACTCCCTAGGAATGTTTACCCTGGTCTGACTCCAGTGTTAGTCCCCGACTTCATCTCCACATGGCGATGGGTCTGTAGCGCATCTTTTACAGCCTAGTGGAATTATTGACGTTCACATTTTCTTTCTTCTGCATGTCTGGCAGCCATGGCCCAATTAGTCTGAAAATATGAACGTGGGGAGGTTATTCTTCAATGACTCAGCACAGCAACAGATGACAACAAGCTGAATGTTTATTTCAAACCCATTGCCATATTAGACTCACATTCAGAAGTTTTCAAAAATATTTTTTATTTGGGTAGAAACTGTCATTCACCTCAGACAACAGCCTCTGTTAGAAAATGCCACCGTCTGAGGTACAGCTTCTCTTACAGGTGTGGGGCAGATACTGCAATTTCAGGGATCATGAGTTTGGCCTTCTTTTCTACCTACCACATACATTGTTCTACTTATCAAGGCTCTGTTTACAAATGCCGTATTTGTTTTGGCTGCTTCAGGCTTCATTCCCAACATTAGTAATATAAAAGCGAAATATTGATTTGAAATGTTTTGAGAGATCACTCATTCTGAAAATGTCCACAGCTTGGGTTTATTTCATTTCAGTTTTCTAGGGCCCAGTCATTGTTTGGCTTCCTGGGAATTAATTCACAAAGTGTTTAATGAGATCTAGATCATTAGAAAATTGCACAGACAGGCAGGGCGTCTTGGTGATTTATAATCAACACATATTGACCACACAGTTGGCTAGTACACGGGCTTCCTTATTTAAATTTCTTCTCATTTCTAATAGCATTTATTTCCTCATGGATTCGTTCACCAATTCATTTAACAAAGCTATTGTTGAGCTATTACTTTATATTAATATTTAAAAACCATAAAAATACAGATAGACAAAATATACCAATAGTTAGAAACATAAATGTGAAGTGAAAATGAGGCTGCGTTTGCATAGCTGTGGAAGGAAAATGCTGGAAAAGCTACATTTAATTAGTGTTGGTTAGAGGAGACACAAAGATGATCACACACACACACACACACAGACACACACACACACACACACACACACGGTACAAAAGCACCACCGAGAAGACAGATTTCTCATAAACTAACTGGAACACCACAGAAGGGGAAGGTACATGACATCGCTGGGCCTTTGGCTAGGATCAAGTAGGGGAGACCAATGGATGTCCCTGTGATGGATGTGGCAGAGAGACTCAGAAAGGATGGGAAAAGACACCTGGGCTGTTTAGTTTCATTCTCGTTGCCGTCATAAATATTCTCACAGAAGCCACTTAGGAAGAAAGGCTTTGTTTGGCCTGCAGGTCCAGGTTGGAGTCTCATTGCAGGAAAGTCAGAGGCAGCTCTATGAAGCAACGAGACACGCCACAGTCAACTACAGAGAGAATGGATCCACTCCTGTGTGCGACTCACTTTCTCTTTTATATAACCACTGTTAGGCTGAGACATCCCATATCAATGAACATATGCAAGACACACCCCTAGACACACCCACAGTCAACCTGACAATCCTTCATTGAGGCTCTTTCCATGAGATTGTAGAAGGGGTCAAGCGGACAGTTAAAAATAATTATGACAGGGGTCTCAGGTATAAAATTTTGAGATCGTTAATACTTACAGATATGACTCGAAGGAGGAGGTGGACCCCCTCGCATCTATTTTTCTGCTGAAAAACCAGCTCAAGGGTCTCCAACACATATGGAGATGTATTTAGACCCTGGTCTAATGGGAAACCAGAGGCTGCATTCAAATTATGAAGACTCTAGGTTCACATGGAATTTTTAAATGAAATATTGGAGTTATGTGGAACAAATTTCATTTTGTATTTAGCCAATTGCCATTCTTACTGCAGTTGATGGGATTAGGAGGAAAGACAATAACACATAAAAAAAGCAGACAAGGAAAAGAAAGAAACTCATAGGAAATTTTCTCAGTCTGTTATCTAGAACTGACATAGCACGTCTACGGTAGCTTGAATAGAAATGCTCCCCAGAGGCTCATGTGTTTGAATGCTTGGTCCACAGGCAATGGCACTATTAGGAGGTGTGGGAGGTGTGGCTTTGTTGGAGGAAGTTTACCACTAGTGAGTGGGTGGGTTTTGAGGATCTTGACGCTCAAGCCCAGGCTCCTCGGATCATTATCACTTCCTGCTGCCTGCCAATCCAGATCTAGAACTCTCAACTCCCCCTCCAGCACCATGTCTGCCTGCATGCTACCATGCTTCTTACCTTAAAGATAATAATCCTCTGGACCTGTAAGCCAGCCCTAATTAAATGTTTTCTAAGAGCTGCCGTGGTCATGGTGTCTCTTCACAGCAATAGAAACCTAACTAAGACATCGTCCTATTTACAAAAGGATGGAAGATTAAGTTTAAAATTTATCATGGCTGTGTTGTTCATATTGTCCCCTGGGCCTGCTTTCCAATAGGTCTTCACTTGACTTTTGTTTTTGCTGGACTTGCATACTCCAGTTTTAGCAAGAGTCCCACTAAATTTGCTGAGACTCTCTCAACCTCAGTAAAGATATCTTGATATTGTGTTAAATAGCCATACCCTATCTTGGATATAGATTCTAGCTTGTCTTCTGAAAGAATACTGTTAGGTCAATTTATCGAAACAAAACAAAATAAACAAACCCCCGAACTCCCCTATCCTTGATGTCTTAGTTTCCTACCTGTACTCCAATGCCAACTCTAATCTGTTCCTTGGCTTCTTGGCAATCAGCTTATGGCCGCCTGTCTTTGGAATTGAGCTCAGTTTTATAGCAGGGTCTTTCCCTCCTGCACTGTTGCAACAGATAAATTCTGCTTTTACCATTTTGCATTTTAAACACTTTTTGGGGACGCTTTTCATTAAAAACAAGGCTGTGACTGAAAACTACTCTTATGGGTTTTATGATTATGTCTGTCCAGGTTGACTAACAATCTCCAGTATTAAACACTAGGTGCATCCTTCTCTTAGTAATTCAAAATATAATTCTACTTGTTGCTTATATAATTAAGGATTTCTAAGGCTCCTGTACACTATCTTACCTTTGCAACCTTTGTGATGTAGAACTTAGAGATGGTAAAAATTAATGCTTAGAGTAGTTACTTCTCTTGATAAGTGTAATGGTTAGATTAATTTTCAATTTGGTTAGGCACTAGAATTGCCTGGAAGATGGGCATGCCTGTGGGGGTTACCTTCAGGGCTGAGACCTGACCTCTGTGTGTGGAGCCTTCCCTGGTCAGGATCCCGGAATATACACTGCATGCCGAGAAACGGAACTAAGTAGCAGGTTGCCTTTGTTGTCCTCTCTTCCCAACTGTGGATATCATGTGACCATCTGCTTCACGCTTCTGTCACTTTGACTTTAACTTCCCAGCCGTGATAAAATGGGACTTGAACTGTGAACCAAAGTGAAACCTTTCTCCCTGCCGTTCATTTATCAGAGCATTCTATCACAGCAACAGGGCTATTCCTGCTAATTAAGACAGAAAGACTTCCCCTAGCTAGTAATGTCAGAACTGGAAGGGAGGGGTCCAGAATCCTTATTTAACGCTTTAATCCCCCCACACCCCACAGAATTTAACACATAAACAAACAGTCTATCACAGATGTTATAGCAAAAAGGGAATTATTAAGATGAAGAACTTGCTAGCTTTGAGAAGAGTATTTCAAGAGTTAGGCAGGGAATCCGTAACTTGTCCTAGGTGTCAGAATGAAAAATTATTTCATGAGTGTACATGAAAAGCTTACTTTTTCATATATAAAAATTAAAGTTTTGCGTATTTTTAAATTATAACAAGAGGTATTTTACATAGACAAATCAAGCTCAAATCTTGGTCATTAAGTGGTTCAGTATACCACATTCCTCTCATTCAGTGAACTTAGGTAAGTATCTGCTGTTTGCAGACACTGGGTAAAATGCTACAGAGAAAGGATTCGAAGAGATGCATCCCTACCATCTGAAGCTCTTGTTGGCTGGGCCAGGGCTGGGACTGTCGTGCACTCAGCTACAGAATCACAAGCTGAGGTACATTATTTGTGTGATCCTGTTGACTGAAAACAGTTCTCAGCCTGCTTAGCTGTGTACCTGTCTGAGGCATGGGCAGAACCTGATATTCTTCCTAAGTTCTTTCCTCTAATTGAAACACAAATCCTGTTTCCACAAGAGCGGCTGTTTCTATCGCTATGGAAACGATGGTGATGTATATCACAAATTCACACGGTGCGACATGACTCCAGGGCTCAGAGGAGGGAAGGATGAACTGTAGCGGGACAGTTTCCCTCCACGCCAAATCCTTTTGCTAATGAGCAAGCGTGTTAACCAAAACCTAGGAAGAGCTTGTGAGAAGGCACTCGGCCGGAGAGTGGCCAGAATTCGCAAGGCTCTTGCACAGATGTGCCTGGGCCGAGTTCAGTAGATAAATCTTAGCATTGTCCACTGGAACGTTCCTTAATCCAAAATGCTGTCTGATGAGCAATCCAACAGTCTTCTACTTTGATGTAGGTGGAGACGGCTGGCTTCCTC
>LOEQ01003651.1:22957-37944 GCA_001685075.1 Bramus lutescens | reverse complement strand
GCCTAATTTTGGGAGGAACTCAACTTTCATCATGACAAGTGTGGACATTTTGAGGAAGACCACTTTTCTGAGGCTTTTTCAGATGAACGCTTTTGTCCTGGTTGTTGGGTAGGAGCGGGTGGAGTGATCTGGCCAAGGGCCACCAAGAACTCCCCTGTCCTTGCTTGTCCCTGTGAGAATGTTTCGATCTCATTCCTGGAACGCTGCAACCCCCGCATTGGCAGAGAGATTCCCCATGTGACTTAGCTTTCTGTCTGAGACGAGAATAGTAGGGGGTTTAAGGTCCGAGGTCAGCTGCAGCGAGGTAGCAGGCAGGCTCAGGCTTGAGCAGTTGGCTGTTTGCTTTTGTTGTCCCCACCCTCTGGCCTGGCCCCTGAGGATGTCACGGTCAAAGTCAAGAAACTTTGTTTAGTCTGCATCCCTGTCTTGAGGAGGCCATAAAACTCCCCGGGGAGTGATCAGCTGGTCTTGGAGCTGCTGTAGGCCTTCCGTTGCTTGCACACCTTGCTTGTCAGTTTGTATTTTGTGTTGGTCTCTCTACCCTGATGGCCTTTAAACTTTTTCTGGAAGTTCCTGTGCTGGCGCTGTGCTCTTCAAGGCACCATGCACAAGCTGATGAAATAGGGGGAATCACGGTACTGTGTTTACTGTTAGAGGTTAGGATTAAACAGGGACCTTTGGAATTTATGAAGAAAGAAAAAGAAACGTTTCTTTGGTAAAATTCTCGTCTTGGGAAGCCCACATCTTCACTATGGTTTAAAACTATGATGAAAACACCCTGATCTTAATAGTTTCTAGAGAGAGAGAGAGAGAGAGAGAGAGAGAGAGAGAGAGAGAGAAAGCGAGAGAGAGACCCTCAATACCTAAACATAAAAAATGGTATTTGATTATAAACGGTTTGAGAGATTTCCCTATAAGGAAGTTCATTTGAAACTTAGAGTAGTATTTTAAAATTTATTTATTTTTACTTTCATTTATGAGTGTTTGTCTGCTGTCTGTCTGTATGCATATGCATTATGTGTGTGTCTGGTGTCTGCAAAGACCAGAGGAAGGCATCAGATCCCCTGGACTGGAGGCGCAGGTGCTTGGTGCTTGTTAAACTCCGTGTAGGTGCTAGGAATTGAATGGGTTCTCTGCAAGAACAGCAAGTACTCTTAACTCCAGAAACACCTCTCCAAGGCCCTAGAGCAGCAGTTTAAAAACTGCTTAGCACTAGCAAAGGAAGGGCAGGGGGACGAGAAGAAGGAAGCAAAGAAGAAAGGTGGGGAAAAAAACCCCAACCAAACCAAGCAACCATTGGCGCTAAGTTGAAAATTCTGCTAGAAAGCCAAGAGCCATCTTGGAGCAGAGTTTTATGGCCAAGTTATAAACTTTGAAAATAGGGCTGTATAATGGAAAACTATAACCGTGCTAGCGGATGCCCACTGTAATGTACTGTGTAATTTATAGGAGTCACCTGTTAAGCCATCTGGGAAAGAAAATTTCCCTTCTTTTAAAATGTTAATAGCTTGATTAACCTTTTGAACTTCATCGTTATTCCAAACGGAGTTCATACAAGCCAGTTGCTGCCACACAGCCAATTTGTATTTGCAAATAAAATTTGGGATGAAGAAGAAAAGCATATTGAATGGCTTTCATGTTTCTACCCTATAGAAAAATGGGTTAAAAGATAAGTTGCTCCTTGATAACCTGGGGAAGTGCTTGATTTGTACAAAGCTGCTCACAAGCTGGGGGAGCCAGCAGGCTTCTTGGTGTAGGAACTTCTGGGCACATCTGTCTTCTTTACCGAGCCTTCTATCTTCAGTAGAACAAAGGTTTCTCTGGCTCAAGGGGAAAGCTAATAGTTCTTTAATGCTAGGAGCCTTGACTCTATAACTGTTAGACTAATTGCTAACTGGCTCCAGTAGATGGTTTTATGGCTTCTGCTCCTGTAGAGCTGAAGGTCTCCATTGATGAACTCCTCATCTTCTAATATCCTTCCTTTCCGAGTTGCTCTGCTTCTTTAGAGTCACCCTGTTCTCACCATCCCTTCCCCCAAAGACGAGCTCCCTGGGCTACACTGACTTCTCCCGGTAACTCGTAGGATCCTCTTCCAAGGCTTCTCGAATCTTATGGAATACATTCCACAGAGCAAATCTGAAAGGGCTGGGATTCCTTCCCTGGACGTTTTAAGAAACATTGTTCTTTTGGAAAGCTTTCTGAAGATGCCACCTTGCATTTGCTGAGCTGACAGCAAGATCCAAACGCTAGACACAGACCTCTCATCCATCTCCTCTCCGGTTTCCCCAAAGGGAAAATCTAATATGCTACTCTGGGTTGCATGCATTCTACAGAAGAGGTGCACTGTTGTCTACGAGGTGTAGAGGTCTGACCTGATTTTCTGATTAATCTAGAAAAAAAGCCTTTGTTGGACTTCCCCAGAAGACAGAAGCAGTCATGTGCCACGTAATTCAAATAAAATTATCATATTGAGACTCACAATCCAGGAAAAGTCAGTGACATTGAGAGAGACCCACACTTTGCTGCAGTTCTTTGATCTGAGAGGCAATGCTTCCCAAAGGACTTTCTGCCCAAAGGAGTAAATTTGTCTTCTGGGAGAGTATATATCCTTTTGTACCCTCTTAAAGATGTCTGTGTTTTTAGTTTTAAGATGACTGCCATTCCAATTTCCCTGGACTCTTGGTTTTAACACTGAAAAGCCCTGTATTCTAGGGAACTCTCCAGTACCAGCAGACAGTTGTTCCTCCTAGTTTTGCAGAATAACTTCTGTTCTTTACAGCTCAGCTGGATTGCATGAGGAGAAGAGATTGGTAGGACATAGTATAGTATAAGGAACCGCTTTCTCATGGCTTGAGTGTTGCAATGAGGGGTTGCCCTTTGAACTTGAGTGTTGCAATGAGGGGTTGCCCTTTGAACCGGTAGGATCAGTGGTATTGGAGATGACTACCTGCGTGGAACTTGCAAGAAAAGATTTGAACATTTTTGAACAAAGATCAGATTTTATGAACTTTAAGGCATTTTCCCAGCTCTGAGGTTTATTCTTCTGTCTTGAGACGCCTGGAGAATTAGCTCCAAGACAGAAGAAACAATGGCTACAAGCCGACATCTAGGAATCTTCACTTTTGTTAACTTCATGTGTCTAGTACAAGTTGTGTGATTTTCTTTAATATGATGTGTGTGAGTGTGTTATGCATGTGTATGAGGATGTATGACCATATGTGTGCATGTGGAAGTCAGAGGTCAGTGCCTATCGTCTTACTCTATTCCTCTTCAGCCTGATTTGTGAGACAGAGCCTCTCACTGAACCTGGATCTCACCATTTATGCCAGACTGGCTGGCCCACTGTGAACTGGCTGTGCCTGACGTCGCCTGCAGTTGTAGGGCTACAGATGCTTCCTATTACATCTGGCCTCGACAAAGGTTCTGGGAAGCCAAGTTTAGGTCCCCATGCTTATTCAGTAAGCACTTTACCCACTGAGCCATCTTTCCAGTTCTGCTTTGAAGTTTTTTTTTTTTTTTGACTGATTTTGTATCTTGCCTAGACCTCTCCTGTACAGTTTATTTAGTATTTTGGAAGACAGTATGGACTTTTTGGCCCTTGATTCTCTCTTGTGGCTTTCAAATACTTCTCAATGGGAGGTACCCTCGGCTCTTCATCAGAATATGGGGTTTATTGCTGCCTTCGCCCTTCTCCACTGGAATCATGATTCCTGCTTGTAGTTTGATGTCATCCAGCCTTTGTCTGCTCTGGTACTTATATACGCTTTACAGATGTGTCAAGAGAAAGCTCAAGATGTTGAGAGGGGAGCTTTGCCAGAACTACAATGAGATCATGTGGCACAGCCAAGAAGAAAAAGTCAAAATCCTGGCGCTGTGTCCTGTTCCTAATGACTAGACACCACTCCCTGCTTGGAGCGTATTTGCTCTTAATGTCTTAAAGGGGCATGGATTGCTAGCTGGCTTCCAAACCTGGAGAACGCTCTTCTGTGGGGTAACAGCACAGCCTTCCATGCTGCCACCTTGAGTCCTGATTCTTTTAACCTCCCTTTCTATCTTCCTTTCTCTTTCTCCATTTTCCCTTGGTAAGACCACCCTGAATTCTGTGGATTGAAGTGTATTATGATAACAGCTGTTTAAGAGGGATACATCTCCAACAGTGTAAAATGTGTTTACACCTGGCAGTGGCGGCGCAATCCTTTAATCCCAGCATTCAGAGGAAGTGGCAGGTAGATTTCTGTGAGTCTGAGGCCAGCCTGATCTCTAGGACAGCCAGAGTTATACAGAGAAACCATGTCTCAAAAACCAAACCAAATGAAACCCAAAAATGTAAGCAAGTGATAGACTGTATACTGGGATGCTCCCTGCGGTTCATGCATGGCTCCTTGCTACCTCCCTTGAGCTTCCAGAGAAGAGGAACTACAACCAGAAGTGTTTTTTCCCCTTTCTCTGTCTAAGCTAGTTTGTCTTCCCTTCTCTTGATTTCTCAGCCTAGCCCTTCTTGAATTCAACCCTTGCTTTTCTCACTCCAGACAGGCATGCCAGTTTAACAACTTTTTTCTTAAGCGTTCAAGGAGTACCTACTGCACTCTGTGGATTGTGCTGGTGTGAGAAAGTAAATGAGTTATGAACAAATTAGACTTTTTTCCCCAAAGAGCTAATTTTGCATATGTTTGTGGAGAGAAGGATAGAGATAGATAGATAGGTGATAGCTAGCTAGATAGATGATAGATAGATGGCTAATAGATAGATAGATGATAGATAGATGATAAATAGATAGATAGATAGATAGGTGATAGATAGATGATAGATGATAAATAGATAGATATTCTCTCCAATGAACTGATAATATATAACTCGGTACGCATTCAAAGGTTAAAAAATGAAACCAAAGGCTCTTAGTCTTTCTCAGGACAAACAGAGAGGAAGGTGTTGACTAGTCCGTCCCCGAGCTCCTGGGCCTTTGACACATTTCCCCTTGGGGAACAGTATCTAACTCTAGGAGTGAAACCACCCCAAACTCCAAACTCTGACTTTCCAGTCTTAGGAATCCATTACTTATATACAGAACTGATTTCTTTTTAGCCACAGGGCAGCAGGACCTTGTATCTTCGTGACTGTGTTTTCCTTTCTTCTCTGAGTCCCGGTAGTCACATAGTTCAGGGTTGGAGAGATGGCTTAATGTTTAAGAGCATTGGCTGCTCTTCCAGAGGATCTGGATTCAATTCCCAGGACTTACACAGTGGCTCACAGCTGTCTGTAATTCCAGTTACGTGGAATCTAATACCTTCTTCTTGCAGACAGTGCATCCGTGTGGTACACGTACATACATGCGAAGAAAAACCCCACACAATAAAAATAATAAAATAAAAGAGTCACATGGTTCAATCTGCTCTAGGCATTATGCTCCCTCAGTTGGATGCTGAAAACAGTGTGGGTTTGTGCGCGCGCAGGTGTGTGCATTCAACTCTGTAGGGTACGGCCCGTAATAAAGGCACTTGTATCTTACCAGTTTGTCTTCACCTTATGACATCTAAAATATAATTTCACAAACCAATTCTTTTTAGCGCAATTCTTTCTACTATTTTATTCGCTGCTATTTCATTTCACTCTGTTCCACTTTTTAAAGTGGTGTTTATAAGCCATGGGATAGGTTTCAGATCTTTCCTAGAGTTCTCCTACCAGCTTGAGAAATGTTGATCTAATCTTTTCCTCGAATATTTCCAAATACAGACAACTCAGGCTTTCTAAGGAGGGGCCGTGCTGTCACTGGGGAAATCCAAGGTTCTCTTTCACGTGAGCCCCATCCTGCCCCTTGGCACATTCTGCCTACTGTCTGTGGCTCTAGCTGCTATCGTTAGTCTTATTCTCAATGTCTTATTTGAAGAGAAATATCCCTTGGAAAACGCCTTACCCACCTATGGTTGGTTATGCCCTACCCCCGAGAGGCTTGATGTCCAGACTTCAATAGCTGAAATGAAGTTAGGTTACAGCAATCAGAAATGTAGCCTGAAGCATTGATTAATTTTAAGGAAATTTGCTTGACTGGACTGAACGAATGCCCCAGTTCCCTTCACTCCAGCAATGGAAAATCTGGCCAAGATCTTGCTCCATATTGATTTTGCTCAAAGGTGGCAAGTGACAACACAGTCATTACATAGATGACATGAGAAAGCAACTGGCTGTCCCTATGGTATTTAGCACACCCCACAGATGGCAACGACCTAATTCAGTTCAAAGAAGAAACAAGTGAAATCATTCACTCAATTACTTTCATTGGGGCAGAGGCAATAGGGCTCTCCATACTCCTAGGAGAGAAAACCTACTTCCTGGACCTGCCGTGCACGGGCAATTTCATTACAACAGAGTTATAGTCACCTCTTGTTTTCTTAAACGAGGATTATTGAAAGATTAGCCTTCTGTTTGTGGTTATATTGCCAAGTATCCAAGGCAGAACTCTCTCCTTCATTCAGAGTTAATGGAACTGAAGTCGACATGGCATTACCAAGGCCCTGGCCCTATGAGCTCACAAGAATTACTCCATCTGCACCACTTAGGATCGAAAGTTTTTGAAAGAAGTTAGGATAGATTGACAAAGATTGCTTGCCTCAGGATGGGGTGGTTGAGATCCGGTTCAGAAAGACTTTATTATAACTGCATTCTATAATGACAAAGATTAATTGTTGTGTGGTAGGCATGGGACTCCCTGGCATGATGGCAGTGTTGAGGACTGGTCCAGGACATTCACGTTCCCTATGTAAATTTAAACTAAAGTGCTGGTCCAAGGGAAGTCTTGGTCAGGCTATCAACAGTGCGGGTGAATTCCTTAAGATATGTTGGTATGGAATAGCCCCATTGGAGGTCCCTTGTCTCATAAGTGTTGTCAGGGCTCCCCCCATTTATCACGTTGACACCCCCCACCCTCGCAGTACTTTGTCTCTGGGTCATCCAGCCTGTAGGTCCTGGTGCTTCAGACAGTGTTGGGAAGGACTTACTCTCCTAGCCTGTGTCTTAGGCTAGGACAGTCATTGGTTGGCCTATCAATTGGTTCCCTCAACCCCTAGGCCATCCTTACCCCAGTATCTCCCATAGGCAAGACAGACTGTAGGTTGAAGGTGATGTGGCTAGGTTTGTGTTCTAATCTCTCTGCTCTTGCCTGGTCACTGGAGATGGCCAGTTCAGGCTATGTATCTGCTGCTAGTAGGAGTCTTAACTGGGGTCATCCTTGTAGATTTCTGAGAGGTTCCCTTGTGCCAGCTTTCTACCTGACCCTGAAATGCTCCCCTTTCCATTAGTGCCTTTCAGTACCCTCCCCCTCCACCCCCAAACTGATCACTCATGTTAAGAGCTGGGTTTTTGTCTTTCTATTCTTGACTTATTTCATGTAGCATACAGGTTTCCAGTCACATCCCTCTGATCAGAAATGACATCCTCTAATTCTTTGTCTGGATGTGTAGTATTCAGCTTTGGCTATGGACCACACTTACTGAATCTTTTATCCACTGAGGAACACTTGGCTTGTTTTCATTTCTGGGCTGTTGTGAGCAGCGCTATGATGATTATGCAAATGAACCTGCCTTTGATAAACCTCTGGGCATGTGTTTTACAGTTAATACTTCTGTTATTTACATCTTTGTAGGAAAACTTTCTGGGGACTCTGACCTTGCTATTATAAGCCATTGGGGGGATTTTGGTCTCTGTCCCAGGCCTTCTCGCAGACACTCGTATGGAGTGATGTCAAAGCAGAATCTCATATGTCTTCCTGGAAACAGAAAAGAAGGCATTAGAATGCCCGGGCTGTTGGCAGGGATGCTCAGGGTACCGAGACAGACAGCGAGATAGAAGGGCGTGTGAGAGTGGGCAGAAGCAGCAGCAGCGAGGATAAAACGTTGCCAGTGGTGTTGCCTGGCATTGTCAGGGCTGAGGCCGCTCACCACAGCCAGCCCTGCTGGAAAATCACCTATCAGACTTTGCAGGAAGCCCAGATAGAAGGAGCTAAAGCCGAGCTCCAAGAAATGCCCCACTTGAAACGTTGTTTACTTTTGTCCTTAGGAGTTTAAGAGAAGGAAGCGCCGGCAGGAGAGCAGTGACCTAATTAATATCTCCGCAGAAAGAGAGCTTTGCAAAGCTGGCCTTGCTTCCTAATCCTCGGGGGAAATGAGCTTTATTTATGGTGTCAGAAGAGGGCAGGCATTAATTAATGTAAAAGATTTTATATGACTGTTTTCTTAGGGAAGACATTTGTTTACGAATCTGACTCAATCAAACCGGAAGTTACTTAATACACTCCAGATCTGAATGTCACCCGATTTTTCACCCAGTTTTCAGATTAGAGGAAGTAATTATCATGGGGTACACACACTGATACAGAATGATAGAGATGAGTATTTCCTTACCAGATAAAAACTGTAGAGTTAGTCCATCCTTCGTCCAAGGACAGAACGCGACAGTTCGTGCCATTTTCTCCATCTGCAGCTTGCCCGAGACTGCATGGTGATGGCGCTGGTCAGAGCGGCCTAGCTGTTTGCTTGCTAATTCAGAGTAAGTCTTCAGACCAACAGATGATTAGGGAAGTTGGACTAAGCTACATTTGCGTGGAAAGGGTTATGGTTAGTTTCGTTTTTTTTTCTTCTTTCTGAGATGATATCTCACATGTGGACCCAAAAGTGTTCTATTTTTTGTTTTGCTTGGTTTTAGACAGGGTCCCGCTACATAGCTCACGCTGGCTGCATACCTGTGGTCATTCTGCCTCAGGTTCACACCTGGCTAACTTGATGCTTTTCAAAATGTTTGCAAGCTCATTATATTTGATTGATTATAGTTAAAATAATTTTGTGGTTCATGTGGAGATTATTATTATTTATGATTTTAAAATTTATTTTTTAAAACAATCTTTTTTCTTTTCATACCATTCCCAGTTCCCTCTCTTTCCCCCCTCCCTCTTCCCNCACCTTCCACCCTCCACCCCCCATACAGTCCTTAAAGAGGTAAAGCTTCCCATGGGGAGTCAACAAAGTCTGACACATCACTTTTAGGTAGGATCAAGACCTTCCCACCTATATCTAGACTGAGCAAGGTATCCCTCCAGAGAGAATAGACTCCAAAAAGCCAGTTCAAGCACTAGCGATAAATCCTGGTCCCACAACCAGTGGTCCCACAGACTACCCCAGTCACACAACTGTCACCCACATTCAGAGGGCCTAGTTTGGGTTCCCCAGCTATCAGTCCTGAATCAATAAGCTTCCACTAGCTCAGGACAAGAGATTCTGTGGGTGTCCCCAACCCCAACATGGTTTTGACCCCTTTGCTCACATCCTCTTTTCACTGTATAAAATGATAGGTTTTATTAAGAACTCTGTGCCCATTATCATATACTTTGCTCATATGTATTCCCAGTTGGCAGCATCTGCCTCCTTCCAGCTTGCTGGTTCCGCTCTTCTTAAATAGTTCCCCTTCTAATACACACTCCCACCTCCCAATTTCAAGCAACATCTATCTACAAATCCAGCACTACAGAAGATACTTGAAAGAAAACTCCAACCTAAGGAGTTTTAACTGCACCCACAGAAACACTGGAAATTTTGTAGGCAGAGACCACTTGTTTGTTTCCCGGTCACCCAGGCCCGAATAATAACACAGAAACTATATTAATTACAACACTGTTTATAGCTTAGACTTCTTGTTAATTAACTCTTACATCTTAAATTAACCAGTTTCTATTAATCTGTATATCACCATGAGGTTGTGGCCTACTGATAGGGTTCTGGCTGGCAGTTGGCATCATCTTTCTCCTTCGGCAGCTACATGACGTCTCCCTGACTCCACCTACTCTCTCTCTCTATCTCTTCCAGTCTGGCTATATTCTGCCCTGCTATAGGCTGAAGCAGTTTATTAACTAATGGTAATAGAACATATTTCCTGATGAGGGGAATCCCACATCAGGAAATAAATAATATCACACCAGCAAAACCAAAAGAAGGTACACACACACACACACACACTATTATTACCACCACCAACAAAATAACAGGAATTGACAATCATTGCTCACTAATATTTCTCAATATAAATGAAATCAATTCTCCAATAAAAAGAAGCACACTAAGAGAAAACAGGAGCCATACTTTTGTTGCATACAAGAAACACCTCAAAATCAATGATAGACATTACCTCAGAGTAAATGGTTGGAAATTACCTCTAAGCAAATGGACCTAATAAGCAAGCTGGTGCAATCATTCTAATATTTAACAAAGTAGACTTCAAACCAAAATTAATCAAAAGAAACAGGGACGGAACTTTATATTCATCAAAGGAAAAATCCATAAGATGACATTTCAATTCTTAACATCTATGCCCCAAATGCAAGGGTACCTATGTTTTTAAAAGAAATATTACTAAAGCTTAAATCACATGTTAATAGTGGGAGACTTCAACACCCTACTCTCATCAATGGACTGGACATCCAGACAAAAATAACAGATAAATACTGGAGATAGCAGACATTATTTTCTCAAATGGACCAAACAGATACCACAGAATATTTCACCCAAATGCAAAAGAATATACCTTCTTCTCAGAACCTTATGGAACATTTCCAAAATTGAGTACAAACCCATAAAGCAAGTCTCAATAGATCAAGAAAATTAAAATAACTCCCTGTGTCCTCTCAGACACTATGAATTAAAGCTGAATGTCAACAGCTGAAACAACGGAAAGCCAATAGACTCACGAAAAACTGATGAGCTATCTACTGGACTACCACTAGGTCAAGGAAGAAATAAAAAATTAGAGACTTTCTAGATTTCCATGAAAATGAATGCACAACATATCCAAACTTATGGTACCCAGTGAAAGGGATTCTGTGAGGAAAATTCGTAGCACTAATTGCCTACATAAAAAAATTGGGGAGATCTCATACTAGAAATATAACACCACACCTGAAAACTCTAGAACAAAAAGAAGCAAGGTCACCCAAGAGAAGTAGACGGCAGGAAACAATGGAAGAAAGATCTGAAATCAATAAAATAGAAACAAAGAGAACAATATAAAGAATCAATAAAATGAGGAGTTGGTTCTTTGAGACAATCAACAAGATAGACAAACCCTTGTCCAAACTAACTAGAAGATGGAGAGAGAATATCTAAATTAACAAAATCAGAAATGAGAAGGAGACAAAACAACAGACACAAAGGAAATCCAAAGAATCATTAGGTCATACTTTGAAAACCTGTACTCCACACAATTGGAAAAGCTAAAAGAAATGGACAATTTTCTGGATAGATACCACTTAACAAAGTTAAATCAAGGTCAGATAAACAATTTAAATAGACTTGTAACCCATAAGGAAATAGAAGCAGTCCATTAAAAGTCTCCTAACCAATAGAAGTCCAGGGCCATATGGTTTTACCTCAGAATTCTAACAGGCTTTCAAAGAAGAGCTAATACTCCCCAAATTATTCCACAAAATAGAAATAGAAGGAACATTACCAAATTCATTTTATGAGGCCACAGTCACCCTGATTCCCCAACCACACAAAGATGCAACAAAGAAAGAGTATTACAGACCATTTTACCTCATGAACATTCATGAAAAAATACACAATAAAATACTTGCAAACCAAATCCAAGAACTCATCAATAAGATCATCCATGATTAACTAGGCTTCATCAAAGAGATACAGGGATTATTCAACATACAAAAATCAGTCAGTGTAATCCACCATAAAAACAAACTGAAAAAAAAAACAAACCCCAAACCACATGATCATCTCACTAGATGCTGAAAAAGCCTTTTGCAAAATCCAACATCCCTTCACAATAAAAGTCTTGGAGAGATGTGGGATAAAAGGGACATACCTCAATATAATAAAGTCAATTTGTAGCAAGCCTATAGCCAACATCAAATTAAATGGAGAGAAATACAAAACAATTCCACTAAAATTAGGAACAAGACAAGTGTCCATTTTCCCCATATCAATTCAAAATAGTACTTGAAGTTCTAGCTAGAGCAAGAAGGCAACTGAGGGAGATCAAGGAGATACAAATTGGAAAGGAAGAAATCAAAGTATAACTATTTGCAGAAGATATGACTGTGTATATGAGTGACCACAGAATTCTACCAGGGAACTTCCATAGCTGACAAACACCTCCAGTGACGTGACTGGACATAAGATGAACTGAAAAAAATTAGTAGCCCTCCTGTTTACAAATGACAAATGTAGTGAGAAAGAAATCAGGAAAACAACACAAACAACACATTTCATACTAGTCACAAATAATATGGAATATCTTTAGGGGGCTCAGGTTAAATAAGTGAAAGACTGTATGACAAAATGTCAAGTCTTTGAAGAAAGAAACTGAAGGAGATATCACAAGATGGAAAGATCTCCTATGCTCATGGATCGATATTATTAGCATAGTAAAAATAACCATCTTGCCAAAAACATTCTACCGATTCAACTCAATCTGTACCAAAATTCCAACACAATTCTTTACAGACTTTGGAAGAACAGCAGTCAACTTCATGTGGAAAACAACAATAAAAAAAACCAAGAAGCTAAAACAATCCTGTACAATAAAAGAACTTCTGAAGTATCACTATCCCAGAATTCAAGATATACTACAGAACAATAGTAAGAAAACCTGCATAGTAGTGGCATTAAAACATACATATTGATTAATGTAATCTAATTGAAGACATAGATGTAAACCCACACACCTATGGGCACATGATTTTTGGTAAGGAAGTTGGAAATATACAGTGGAAAAAAGAAACCATCCTCAACAAATGGTTCTGGTCTAAGCGGATATCTACAGGGTGAAGAATGCAAATAGATCCATATCTATCACCCTGTAAAAAAACCCCTCACGTCCAAGTGGATCAAAGAAACTGAGGAAGAGAAAGTGAATAATAAATAGTTTTGAACGCATTGGCATAGGAGACAGCTTCCTGAACAGAACACCGATAGCACAGCCACTAAGATCAACAATTAATGAATGTGATCCCGTGAAACCGAAAAGCTTCTGTAAGGCAAAGGACACCATCAGTAGGACAAAATGACAGCCTACAGAATGAGATTTTCATGGATTCCGCATCTGACAGAGGACTAATATCCAAAATATATAAAGAACTCAAGAAACTGGACATCAACAAATTAAAATGGGGTACAGATGTAAACAGAGAATTCTCAAATGGCAGAGAAACACTTGAAATATATTAAATCATTAGTCATCAAGGAAATGCAAATCAAAACTACATCGAGAGTTCATCAAGTGAGAATGGCCAAGATCAAAAGCACAAGCGACAGCTCATGCTGGAGAGGATGTGGACCAAGAGGAACACTCTTCCATTGCTGGTGGGAGTGCAAACTTGTACAGCCATCATGGAAATCAGCATGGTGGTTCCTTAGAGAACTGGGAATCAATCTATCCCAAGACCCAGCTATGCCACTCTTGGGCATGTAGCCAAAGGATACTTCATCCTACCACAAGGATACTTGCTCTAGTAGCTTTAATAATACGAAACCAGAAACTGGAAACAACGATGTCCCTCAACTGAAGAATGGATAAAAAAAAAAACCCAGTGGTACATTTACACAATGGAGTATTTATTACTCAGCTGCTAAAAACAATGACATCATGAAATTTACATGCAAATGGATGGAACTAGAAAAAAAATCATCCTGAGTGAGGCAGCCCAGACCCAGAAAGATAAATGTGGTATACATTCACTTATAAGTGGATATTAGCTATTAAGTAAAGGATAATCATGCCATGATCCATAGACCCAGAGGGGCTAGATAAGGAGGACCCAAGGGGGGGGATGCATGGATCTCCCTTGGAAGAGAAAATAGTATAAATGTTTTGTGGGTAGACTGGGGACCCAAGGGATCTGACAGGGTGAGATAACTTGAATTGGGGCCATATGGGGACAATATGGAAACTTAGTGCAGTAGAATCTATGAGGATGGCCAATGGTGGATGTAGAGCCTGAACTGGCCATCTTCTATAACCAGGCAAGGCTTCCAGTGGTGGGACTGGGACACCAGCACAGCCACACAACCTTTGATGTGCTGTTTGTCCTGCCTGCAAGATGTTCTGGGGTAGTGATGGTTCAGAAATTGTGGGAATGGCCAAACACTGACAAAACTTGAGGCCCATACCATTAGAAGGAGCTCATGCCTGGCACTGCTCGCATCACTAGGAACCAGAGGATGGAAATGCCAGAGACCTAGGAGAGAATCAAATATGACTGGTGAAAAAATCCATTAAATGATTCCTAACGATATTTTACTATACTCATTGATCAGTGTCTAGCCCAGTTGTCATCAGAGAGACTTCAGCAACTCATGGAAGCAGATTCAGAGACCCACATACAAACATCAGGCAGAACTCGGGGAATTCTGAGGAAGAAGGGGAGGAAGGATAATAGGAGCCAGAAGGGTCAAGGACACCAGGAGAATACACAGTTTGTAGCTAATATTAAGCCTCAGAGTGGTTATTGAAGAGAAGGAGAGAAACCTCCAGCTACACTGCCCCAGCTTCGGTAAGACCACAGACCCAGACATGGTCCCCAGAAGCACCCTGGGCCTGGATGTCAGCATCGCCCTAGGTGACAGTACAGGCCACTCAGATCAGCATGACTCCTGTGGCAACATGACCCTCAGGCAACAGAATGGTTTCAGGTGGAGGCCCAGACCCTGGGCATCTTTCACGGTATTCAATGGTAACAAGAACCATGAAGATCAACACAGACCCTGATTGTGGAAGGGCCAAGGATACAGACATGACCCTTGGCAGTGGCCTGGTCCTGGACATCACCATGGTCCCAGGTGGCAGCACAGGGCCTTCAGATCTGTATGGCACAGCTGCAGCATGGCTCTCTGATATAGAAGGGTCATCTGTCTATGTGTTACTTTCATTGGTTAATAAATTGCCTTGGCCCTTTGATAGGCCAGCCCTTAGGTGGGTGGAGTGGACAGAACAGAATG
>LOEQ01003650.1:160126-186471 GCA_001685075.1 Bramus lutescens | reverse complement strand
TATTAACCAATGAAAGTAACACATAGACAGATGACCCTCCTACATCAATAACAGGAGTTTTATCCAATCAGTATACAGTTCTTGTGAGAGTTTGAAAAGACTGTTTTTGAGAGATAGATTGGTTTGTTCAACCTTGCCTGAAGACTGCCAAGATAGGAATGTCTTGGGATGGTAAGTGGTTTGACTAGAGTTTGAGAAACTTGAGAGGTAAAATCAGGGTCATTATCTGATGGAAGGGAGGTTGGAACTCCAAAATGTAGGATGATCTCCCAGAAAAAGAGATCAGAAATTGTCTCTGTTTTTTTATTAGTAATATGGAAAACTACTACCCATCCTGAGAATGTATCTAGTAGGACCAAAAGGTATCTGAAGCATTTACCTGTGGGCATGTGGGAAAAGTTGAAATTCCAGTCTGATTCTCATAGGTATCCCCAGGCTTAGTGAGTGGGGAAAGGAAGACTCTAATGCCTCAAGGTAAGATTAGAAGCTTGGCAAATTTTACAAGAAGCAAAGACAGTCTTTAGAGAGGATAAAGCCCCAAAGGTAGGATGTAAATACATTTTAATAATGTGAGACTAAGTCTGGCTATTAGGGTGAAAGACCTGGTGCAGATAGAATCAAATTCATTGAGTATCTGGGAGTGGGAATTACAATATGTGCTATAAAATGAGAGTGCCTTATGAAGTGTGAGAGGATCTCAGGCTTCCTCTTGGCTGTAACTGCCTCCTCAGGTCACTGATTTCCCATGGAAGTAATGAAACTGTCTGTTTGATATGATTAGTAGTGGAAAGCAGCTCCTTATGACCTACTACTCAGATATTAAAAAAGAAAAAAAAAGATTTAAAGAAAAATTCAGAAAGCATGATTCTAGCTTTTTTAATCTAATAATTTCTGTATTTCAGTCTGGGTCCACCATGCTTTATTATTCCCACTGTAAATCAATGATTGTTGGCTTCACAGTTGAGAGCAGAGGCTGACAATGTTAGAATTTGGAACCTAGGCTTCACGGTGGAGGATACTACAGATGTGAGGACTTGGAACCTCAGCTTCTCATTGGAGAGAAGAGACTACCCATGTGAGGATTGGAAGCCAGTGGTAGTCGGATATAGCTGTTAGAGGTTTTGAGGGTGTGTACAGGAAGCCACAAAGAAGGCATTACATTCAATTTTTGAAGATAAAAATGTTGAAGACTGAATAGAAATTCATTGTAATCATTGGGTTGACCTCCCAAACTTCATAAAGGTCTCACTTCTCTTGGTCATTCCTGAGCATGCCAATATGCAGAGCTAGTGGGTTATCAGTTCTGTCATATTCTCTTTCATTGTTCAAATGTCTAAGGATAAATTGTTATGAAATTGAAAGTTGAGGACACTCTCATCTGTAAAGAAAACTCATATCCAGTAATACCATCAAGTTTTTGAAATTTATTTTTCTAGGCAGGGTTTCTCTCTGTATCCCAGGCTGTCCTGGAACTAGATCCCTAGACTAGACTGGTCATGGAGATTGATCTGCCTTTGTCTCACAAGTACTGGGATTAAAGGCATGCACCAACATGGGCAGGCAATCATTTAATCCTACATATATAATACCATGAGAATGATTATTCAAAAAGTTTCCCAATGTACATGGAAATACAGATATTGCTAAAAGTGTCAATTGGATAATGTACAGTGATCTGTTTCTCTCCTATAACCTGTAAGAAATGCTATCAAACATTTCTCTTTAAATTATCTAATGACTAAATTGTCACTCTGTGTTTCCTTGAAAAAGATATTATAGATCTATAAAATTGTTTCTAAATGTTCTGTGTGAATAGAATGAGTGGCATTTAAAGGAAGTATGCTGCTATGGGCACAAGCGACTGTTGGATGAAAATTCTGACTTTGGTGCTTCATAATTGTTCTACTACAGTCAAACCCTTAGACACCTAGTGTCACTCCTATCAAATTGGAAGAATGTGTTTGTATGGGTGGGGATATTTCTATTTTGCTTCCCACTTGCATGAACCTTCCCCATATTCTGTCATACAGTCCCACATGCTTTTGTGACTGGCAGTTTTTAAAGCTTTGATTTACACAAAAGATTTTTATTTGAATCTCAAATTAGTATTTTCATTATTCTATAAAATAGGCATTTATGACATAGACTACAATATGTCAAGTAATCAGCATGCATTAACAGTACATTATTATGAGAAAGTTTGATAATGAGAGGATATTTCCACATTTCCAATCTTTTCCCCACCTCAATTATAGTCTATCTATAAATATATGTTTTACCAAAACAATTGAGGTTATAACATGAAAACATGCATGCCATCAGGTATATGAGATGAAAGGGAACAAGTGGCATATAAATTTTTATACTTGTAACTTTTCTTCAAAGTCATGAATAACAAATGGAGGTTATATTGATTGATAGCATTAGTCTATAAATATTTTCAGGAAAATAAACAATTCAGACAGGCTACAATGAGACTATCTTGCAAATCCAAACTACATCAGTGACCAAGAAGACTGAAATTAAATTTGGAATAACATAATCATTACCTGTATTTGTATTTAAGAAAAGTTAAATATTATCTTGAAAGCAATAAATACAAGTACTTAGATGAGAAGTGTTTGTTCCACCTTAAAATAGTAGTGGAAATTTTGTGACCTTGGCTGAGATAGGTTAGTGACTGGAAGAATGAGGGGCCTAATTTTAATTGGGGAGAAACAAAGAATTCCAGTGAATAAGTAGATATGAATTTATGGCATACTATTCATTTTCAATTGAGAAACTACCAGGAACAATTATTTTCATAAAAGGAACTTGTTTCCCTCCAGTGTTGCGACTAGAGAACACAGAAAATGAAATATATCAACTCAGAATTACAGAGAACAATTTGGAAAATGATGGATCTCTAAGACCAGGGCTCTGAGTTCTAAATTCAGTACTCTTTTGATAATAATTTATTAACCTACAAACTGTTTATTGAGTAGCTACATTTGTTTTGCCAATAAATGTGTCAGGGATATCTAAAGAGAAACAAATCAGACACAACCTCTGCCTTCAAAGAATTGACATTCCTGTTGAAAGCTGGAAATAAACACTCAACAAACTTGTTATAAACAAATGAAGTCTTGATATTATATAAAAAGAATTGTTTCAGGGCATAAGCAAAGAAAGTGGCTTACATAAAATTATCCCAAAGTGCCTCAATGAGGATTATTTGAAGGGACAGTAAGAAGAAAAATAAATACAGTGTTTGATGTAATAAATACAGTGTTGGATGTAATAGCTCAGGATTGCGCTTGAAGTGTTTAATACGCCAAAACAGAAGGGTTACCATGAACCTCAAGCCAGCCTGGGTAACAGAGTCAGTCTATATCTCAAGACATAAAATCCATGACACTAAAATGCGAGCTTGAGGTATAGCATAGCATTAAAATATTTATGATGACTATGACTCCAAATTAATTTCTAGCTCTATAGAGATTGGTTCTAATAAAGTCACCTGAAATAAAGAGAAGTATTACCCACAGTCTTTAACATCACTTTAAAAGCATTAAAAATAATCTATATAAATTTGTTTAGAGTCTTTTAATGATAACTTGAGAATAATATATTTTAGAAGCAACAGAATAGAAATAGTATTGGGAAATTATGCATGATGTATAAGAAGGTACTCAGAAAAACTTGTGAGAGAAATTTTGTAAATGTAAGTGAACAGAGACATTATTATAGAAATGTAAGTAAAATGATACTAGTAAAATATGTAAACCTAGGTCCAGAAATGATCCAAGTTCCTCCAAGCCTTACCACTGTAAAAAGAGACTGCACATTCATTTCCAGGATGCTGAAAACCAAACAATCACACAGAGGCCATATTAATTACAGCACTGCTTGGCCTATAAGCTCTTTTTTATCAACTAACTCTTACATTGTAAATTAATTCATTTCTATTAATCTGTGTATCAACCAGAAGCTGTGGCTTGCAGGTAAGTGTCCAGTGTCTGTCTTTGTGTGGGAAGTCCTTCTGTCTATCTGCTGCTTTTATTGGTTAATGAATAAAGAAACTGTTTTTTGCCTGTGATAGGGTTGAATAGAGCTTGGTGGGGAAAACTAAACTGAGTGCTGGGAGAAAGAAGGTAGAATTAGTGAGATGCCATGCAGATGCCAGAGGGAAAAGACACATGCTGCCAACTGGAACATTGCTAGTAGGCCATGATCCTCTTGGTAAAATATAAAATAATAGAAATGGGCTAATTTAATATCTATGAGCTTGCTAGGAATATGCTATAAAGATTGGCCAAGCAGTGATTTAATTAATACAGTTTCTGTGTGGTTATTTCGGGAGTCTAGGCAGCCAGGAAATGAACAAGCAGCCTCCTACTACATGTCTTCTTTGGCATTATATGGCACCTCTCTGATACTGCCTAATCTCTATATACATCCCTTTCTGTCTGGATATATTTTGCCCTGCCATATGCCAAAGCAACCTTTATAAAGTAATGGTAATAAAACATTTAACAGTATATTGCCACATCAGGTCACCATAGTTCAAAAATCTGGATCTACATAATAGGAGAGAACCAACTTCTGAAATTGTCCTCTGATGTCCATGACAGCAAAGTGTCACGAACATATACCCCCTCACATGCATGCTCAAAATAGAAAAAAACAAATGATAATTTTTAAAAAAATCTATTAAGTGCACACAAATAGAAAAACTATAGAAAGTAGAGCTCAACAGAACTAACGTTTGTTCAATTAAAAAAGTAAAATCATGGTTATGAGGTAGTTCATTGGAAATGAGGTAGATAATGGCAATGGCCACAAGCCTAACAACCTGTGTTCTATCTCAGGGAACCAAAAGGTAGAAGGACAAAGAGGACTCCCAAAGGTTGTACTTGATCCTATATCCACAGTATGGAATACAAACAGAGGGAGGAGGGAAGAAGGTAGTGGAGAGTAANTATATATATAAAGTTTAAAAATAAAACAAAGCATGAAATCAAAATAGAAATGTATAATATTCTAACTAGTTTTATACCAACTTGAAACAAACTAGTCAGAGTCATATGAAAAGAATCAAGGAAACACTTCCATAAGATTTGCCTGTAGGCAACTGTGTAGTGCATTGTCCTCATTAGTGATTGATATGTGAAGACCCAGGAATAGTGGGTTGTGCCCATCCTAGTCAGGTAGTCCTGGATGTTATAAAAAAGCACTCTCATTAAGTTCAGAGGGAGCCAGCCAGTAAGCAGTGCTCCATTATTACCTCTATATCAGTTCTATTTCCATGTCCTGCTTTGAGTTCCTGTCACAACTTTCTTTTGTGACTGAGAGTGACCTGAGAATTGTAAGTTGTAGTAAGCACTTGCCTCCACAAGTTACCTTTTGGCCATGATGTTGTAATTTAGTAATATAAACTCTAAGACAGATATTGGATTTTCCAAAGGGACTCTAAAAAATAAGTTTAAAAACTTTGGAGTTGGGAATAAGGGTAAGGTCATGGATTCATAATTATGTAGTGGAAGGAAGAGTAATGGGACGGGAATTTAGTAGTGGTGGAGAAGGGCAGGGTGTGGGAGAGGACAGGTGAGGAGAACAAGGTAGGGATGCCTGAGGAATGGGAGGAAGGCAAAGGGTAGGATGTCCAAGGCAACCTTTTAATTTTGGAGCAACTGTTCCACATATAAATAAATTCAATCATGTAATTTCATAAAAACAAGAAATTTTAATTATAAAATTAAATGCACCTAACAACATAACCTAAAAATATAATGAAAAAACACATCATTAATTTGCAAGTTGTGGAAAGGATTTCAAAACTAACGTTTGATAATGGAAACGACAGGCAGAAACGATATAAATAAACAAAAGGCTTTAATAACAGTATAAAAAAACCCACAGCCTTGAGCCATCCCAACATGATAATAATGGTTCAATCACGTATTTTTTTCTAAAATATATATTATGTTATGTAATGAAAAATCTCTCAAGTTTTAAAAGTATGGGCAACATCAAAATGATTTTCTTACTGTGATAAAAGTACCATGAATCTCAAAATAATTCATTTATAAAATGTATTATGTGACAGTAAAACATTTGATTAAGTATAAAGTGAATTCAAATATGAACATAAAACAAAACAGAAAAATCAGGATAAAGAAGTTAGAGTAAAAACTATGTAGGGTAACTGAAAAAAGAACTCATTCAAACATCATGTAAACATAATAAATGGAATGAAATGAACTAACTAGTGAGGAAATTTATGCTAAAAAACAAGTATAAGAACTAGAAAGTATGAAATCTAACCACTTACTTTCAAACACAGGTTTTGAAAGGAATGAAATTGAAGTCAGCAGAATGAGGTAATGTGTGAGGCAAATATATGATACAGAAATAGTAAAAATAAAACAGAAAAGTAAATTGTCCACGAATAGGATAATTAATATTTTGATCTATGTGAAAAGATATCTCAGACAATCTCAAATTTATAACATTGAAGTAAAACTTAGTATAATAACCACTAATAATAATCATCAGTCTCACCCCAAATTCTATAACAGAAAATCTCTGTATTCTCTCTCCTATCTCTAAACATGTCACCAATGAATGACAAAAATATTCTGCAACCTTCTTTCCTCCTATGAATACCAGTATCCCATTTTGCCACACCATCAGGTATTCCCTGGGAACATGAAAATGAACTGAGCAAGCCATGGGGATAGGTAGTGGGAGACTTACTGCTCCCTGGATCAGTTTTGCCTAACCTGTTTTGCTTGGATTCTCCTGCTGTTCTGATCTGTCAAACACTAACAAAAACTGAGTGTTCCATTGTTCCCATGTTCTGAACATTCTGACTTTTCAGCATGATGTAGTTAGGGACTTTTGCCTGACCATTGGACCATAGTTAGGTTTCCTAGTAAGTTGTTTAGTTACCCATATATACAAGAAGAACTTGTTTCCTAGCATGTTGTTTAGTTACCCATATACACAAGAACTTCCTAGTTTCCCTGTATTTACCTGGTTTATTCCCTTGCGTAAACGAGACTTGATCAGAATCCTGTTTTGTCTCCATCTCTTGTGTCTCTTGTCCCATCCCATTCTCACTCCCCTTCTAGAGTCTCCATTGGCTTACCCATGGGCCAGCACAAAATGGCACCCAACATGGGGTTCAAGCATGGGGGATTCAGTGAAGAAGCTATTCAGAGAGGCACACATAAAAAGTGAAGTAGAGTTAAGAGGAAGAGAATCTCAGGAGCCTGCTATGTCTTCTGAACATCAGTAAGCAGAACAGCAATCATGGGATAAAAATTAGTTAGCATGAAAAGAGGCATTCATTCAAAGCACAATGGGTAAATGTTAAAATGAAAAAGTAAAATGTTTGAGTATATTAAAGATATTTTATAGATTAGAAAATATGATAGAGAGTCAGAGAGGCTCTTAAAGTTTATTATCAAGCATTTGAACCAAGAAAGGTCCCTATAACTGCCCTTTCTTTTTTCTAGAATTTAATTAAATTTCTGGTTTAGAGGTATTAAGATTTTGTAGTTACCAATGTTATTGGTATAGGAGAGAAAATATTACTGAAAGATAAGTTAGACAAAATAGACAAAAAAGTCTATATATTTGCAATGGCAAATAAGGGTTTTTAAACTTTGTGTTGAGAAGGCTCAAATTAATGCAACCAGGAGCAATCATATGCTAAAGGAAATTATTTTTTCCTTCATTAACAGGTAAGTGGAGCTTGTGATGGCCATAATCAGTAGGTTAATACCCCTTTTGAAATACATAAATAACTGTGATAAAAATAGGCATGGAAGCATGGGAGCTCCTTTGCCCCATGGAAGAGAATGAAAGTTCTTGGATTAAAGTTATCCAGAAATCTAATGAGCTTTATAGTGAATTCCTAGCTAGACTAAAACAAACAATAGAAATAACTGTAATTGGAGAAGAAGCAAGGAAACAGCTTCTTAAAATGCCAAGCTTATAAAAATGCCAATGAGGGTTGTAATGAGTTATGCTATTGCTTTAAGAAACAGGAGATACCAATAGTTATAGGAAGGTATTTAGAGATATTTTATCTAAAAGTAGAAAACTGCAACTAACTTCTAAAACTATGGTTGCCACTTATTATAATCTGTGAAGGGGAAATAAAAATTTAAAAGATGTAAATGCTTTAGATATGGACAAATTGGTTTTTTACCAAAGAAGCTCAGGCAACAGTAAAAATAGTTAAAGAGCATATTCAAAATTTCTTTTTGAATAGAATGTAATCAATGGTTATATACAAATTTGTCTGGACATCTGACATTTGGAAATTTGGAAATGCTCAAGGGTAACATTGGTAGTTTTTTCTTTTGTTCAAGAGTAACGTGCATTATCCAACTGCAGTCTCTGAATGTAGACCTCAATGGAGGGGGGAGGACCTTGGACTTCCCACAGGGCAGGGAACCCTGACTGCTCTTTGGACTAGGAAGGGAGGGGGAGGGGGAATAGGGGAGGAGGAGGAAAATGGGAAGAGGGGAGGAGGTGGAAAATTTATAATAATAATAAAGAAAATAAAAAATAGGCAGATCTCATACTCATCTTAAAAGACTTTCAGCATGGTCCATTAATCAGACCTCTAGCAATAGTATTAAAATTATGAGTTATCACATCCTATATGTCCAGATTTTACATATTATGGCTCAAAATATCAGCCATTTATTTGAAAGACTTGTTTGGGCTAATTTAGCAAAAATAATTCCAAGTCAATATATCAATTGTGGCCCATGTAATGGATTTATTAACATGAACAATGGAATATTACCATTTGTGATTTGCTTAATGTTACCAGGATAAATCAAGCCAAGAATGAAACGATAACTTGAAGCCATCTACTGGCATAGGGGGATAGTGGAATCAGTGATAATCTCATTGCCTTACTCATAGCCCCTACTGCAATTCAGACTCATATTTGGAAGATCATAGCTGCCTTAAAACCTGTTGAGCTTTTTAATGGCTCATTTTTTGGAACAGCAGTTTCTGCTTCTATTTATAAATTTACCTTGTTTAAAATATTACTGCTTGTATGCCACTACCATATGTATTTTTAGTTGGAATTAATTGTTATGATTGTCAATTGTATTCATGAATTAATTTTTCTGTTAAGTTTAATCCTCATAATCAATAACTTATGATATTACAGCAGCATACACATATTTGGCTGCCTGTAAACTTAGGTTGTTCTTTGGATTAAAATCCTCAAGATCATATTGTTGTAGAATTCTTTAAAATGATATTGAAAATAACAAAGCACATGTTAGGTATAGTAATAGCTGCAATTCTTAACCTTACTGCTTTTGTTGTGACTGCTTCTGTGGTTGGTATTGCTTTACATACAACTTTGCAGACTAAACACTTTGTAGAGCAATAGCATGAAGACTCTCATGAACTCTGGATTCAGCTAGCTCAAATAGATGCTTGATTTCAGACAGAGATTGATGTGCTTAAACAAACTATGCGATGGTTAGGAAAAAATATTTATCTTTGCAAGAACAAATTACCTTGTGTTGTGATTGGAATCCAACCTCTTTTGCACTACTGTTTTGGCTTATAATGATTCTTTACATGAATGGAAAGTCATTCAAGCTTAATTTTTGTGCAATGTCCCTGCTCCATCTCTCATTGATCACTTACATGATAATATAGTATTTACTTTTGATAAATAATTTCCTGATTCAGATGCCTCCATCATTACACAAATTTATGCTGACAAACTAACAGGTATAATGCAAAGGGATTTTTACAAAGTATTCTCCATTCCTCCTGTGGTATGACTATTGTAATCTTTCTTTTGCTTATTTTATTCTTGATTATGTATGAATTTTGTATTCGACCAAATGCAAAAAGAAATACATATTTTATGTTTAAAATATCTTTTGGATTCAAATAAAAATGGGAAAGGAGGAACTTCTGGGGACACAGAGTTGGCTTAAAGGACAGGCTCCTCCTGGGACAGATGAGACAATGTTCAGAAATGGTTGCTTGGCAAACCAAGCACAGATGAAAGCAAACTTTCTCTGCCCATTTATCAAATGTTCTGTCAGAATCTGTGCCCTGGATAAGGAAGTAGCCTTTGAGCTCAGTTCATTGCATTTCACCAGATATAGATTAGGGAAATACTTTGCTTCTGTATACTTTTGCTTTCTTTCATTGTATTTCTTTGATACGGAAGGCACCAAAAAACCTACCACAAGCTTTATTTTGCCCTCCTTGTGAATTCCATGGGGGCATTAGCAACATACCCCCTGACTCCTTCCCTTTTTAGCACTTTGCTTGGCTTATTAATTTTCCTTTCACTAGGATCTTTTCTTTTAAGTTGATGGCATTTAAAAAATGGGTGTTTGAGGCAACTAAAATGTAAACTTATACCGGTACATTATCATGAATTGGAAACAGCCAACTATGATACATACAACAATGTTTAGCTGGTAAGCTTTTGCACACATGAGGTACCAAGATAATTGCCTTTAAACTTGGTGTGATGGACTGCTTAGGCAAAGACTGGTAATGGGAGAATGTATACCTATATTAAGCACACCACCTAAGACAAGAACAGAACCAAAAGCAGTTCTGTCTTCCTGTGAAGGGTAAGGACAGGACTACAAATGCTCCCCCCAACCTAAGACAGGCACAGCCCCCTCAAGTGACTTTCAGCGTTTTAAAAATTAATAAAAATAAAAGTGGGATGTGTGGGAGACTTACTGCTCCCTGGATAGGTTTCACCCACCCTGTTGAACTTGGCTTCTCTTGCTGTTCTGATCTGTCAAACATTAACACTGCAAGGAGTTAGTTCTCCATTGTCCCCATGTTCTGAACGTTCTGACTTTTCGACATAAAGTAGTTAGGGACTTTTTGCCTGACCGTTAGACCATAGTTAGGTTTCCTAGTAAGTTGTTTAGTTATCCATATGCACAAGAAGAACTTGTTGCCTAGTACATTGTTTAGTTACATACATATGCAAGAAAAACTTCCTGGTTTCCCTTAACCTATATTAACCTGGAGTTTTCCCTTGAGTAAATGAGACTTGATCAGAATCCTGTCTTGTCTCCATCTCTTGTGTCTCTTGTACCATCCCATTCTCACTCCCCCTCTAGAGTCTCTGTTGAGTTACCCGAGGGCCGGGTCAATAGGAAAACTAAATGAGATCTTCACCTTAAACTCCTCTCCTCCAAACCTAAATCTCCAGTCTCATCCCTACCTCTAAAACATAACCATAAAATTGATCAAGACATGAAATTGGAAATAGAATCTGTAGTGTCATTTCAATTGTGTATTATAAATAAATACTGCTTGAAGAACTGAAAGAAAAACAGTCCCACTGGTCAGTCTTATAGACCAGGTTATGGTAAAACATGTCTTTAATCACAGTAATCACAATGACAGACACCTTTAATCCCAGTTGACATACTAGTTGCTATAGAAATCGGTTGGTAAATGCCTTGAATCCCAATCATGCATGCCTTTGATTCCAGACCTAGAAAGGAATATAAGATAGGGAAATACAGTTCTCAGACACAGTCTCATTCTGAGATTTCAGGAGGCTTGATTGCCATCTCAGACTGAGTTCAAGATTAGAGCCAGTGGCTGGCTGTTTTGTTTTCCTGTTTTTTAAGTTTGACTCCAGTTTCTGACTCCGAGGATTTATTAATTGTGCTTCAAGAATCCGTACAGGAAACCCAAACTGAGTAAATTATGGAAATAAAAACACCTTAGGAAATACATGTAAAATCTTGTATAGTAGAATTCAAGACATGGAAGAGAAATATCTTGGGCATTTAAGAAACAATGAAAGAAATGGGTGAATCAGTCAAAGAAAATTTCAAATCTAAAACACTTTGAGATAAAACATTAAGAAATCTGGGATACTGTATAAAGGCCAAACTTAAGAATAAGAATAGAGGAATAAGAAAAATCCCTGTTAGAAGGCACAGGAAATATTTTCAGTAAAATAATAGAAAATTTTCTAACATAAAGAAGGTACAAATAGCATATTAAAACCCACAATTTTTACCAGAAAAGAAACATAGTACTCAAAATACTAAATATACAGTAAAAAGAAAGAATATTAAAACTGTAAAGTAAAAAGACCAAGTAACATAAAATTAGACAGATTAGAATTATACCTGATTTCTTAGTATAGATTCTAAAAGCCACAAGTTCCTGAACTGATGTCCTATAAGCTCTGAGAGACCACAGCTGCAATCCCATAATACTATACCCAGAAAACTTTCAATTAACATAGCTAGCGAAAATAAGATTTTCCATGATAAAGCCAACATTAAATAGCTATCTACAAATACAGCACTATAAAAGGTGTTAGAATAAATATTCCACTAAAGTAGGTAAATTACAACTATGGAAACATAGGAAATAAATAATCTCACAATAGCAAAAATAAAAAAAAATGTAGGGAAAGAACACACACACTACCACTACAACCATTGCCACTACCAATAACATAATAATGGGAATCAATAATAATTAGTAGCACTCACAAAACAGATAGGAAAAGATGATAGTTGGACTAACAGATTGGTTAGGAAAATAAGATTTGTCTTTCTGATGCATCCAAGACACATACATCAACATCAAGGATAGACATTACTTTATGGTAAGGAGTTGGTGGAAAGAAGATATTCTAAGCAAATGGAACTAGGAAGCAACTGGTATAGAATTTTTTTATATTTAACAAAATATACTTCAAGTCAAAATTTATCAAATGAAATTGGGAAGCAAACTACCTATTCCTTAAAGAAAAAATCCATCAAGGTGATTTTTCAACTCTCAACATCTATGTCCCAAACACAAAATGACACAAGTTTGTAAAAAGAAACACTATTAAAGCTTAAATCACATCTTGACCTGTACATAATAATAGTGAGAGAATTAAATAGCCTGTTCTCATCAATGGAAAGCATATAAATACAAAAAATAAACAGAAGCAGAGAAACCTTGAAACTATCAGAATTTAAAGCCACATGGATCTAACAGATATTTGCAAAACATTGTATCCAAACCCAAAACAATATACCTTCTGTATACCTAATGGAACCATCTCCAAAAACTGCCCAATTACTCAACCACAAGACAAACCTTAATAGCACAAAAATTGAAATAACTGCCTGAATTCTATCAGACAAAAATGAATTAAAGCTGGATATCAATAACAAGAGACAGTTTGCAAATTCATTGAAACTCAAGGACACTTGAAAAATAGATAAATATATAAATAAAGAAAAAATTAAAGTATTTCTAGATTTTAGTGAAATGAATATACAGCATACCCAAATATAAGGGACACACTGAAAGTGTTTATAAGAAACAAATTTTGAGCAGTAAGTGTCTCTGTTTTTAAAAAAAATGAGAACAGAGGAGACCATTAACTAGCTATCTATCAGCACATCTGAAAGCTCTAGAAAAAACGGAAGTATCACACTCAAGGAGCAGATGACAAGAAATAATCAAATTCAGAGCTAAAGTAAAAAAATAGAAAGAAAGAAATCATTACAAAGAATCAAGGAAAAAAGTGTTGATTGCTTGAGAACATCATTAAATTGATAAGCCCTTATTAAAATTAACTGAAATAGAGGGAGTTAAAGTACAGATTAACAAAATTAACAAAATCAGAAATGGAATAGGCAATAGAAAAACAGACACAGAGGAAATCCAAAGAACCAAAATGGCATACTACAAAAGCCTTTAGTATTTTCAACAACTTGGAAAATATAAAAGAAATGGATAATTTTCCTTATAGATCTCATGTACTACAGTTAAATCAAGATCAAATAATTAATTTAAATAACCTATGATCAGAAAAATAGAAGCAGTCATTAATAATCATTTCAAGACCAGATAGTGTTACTACAGAATTCTACCAGACTTTCAAAAGAAGAGCATGGTTGTTCAAATATATTTGGATCCTATAAGTTCATTGGAAGTGACACTAATAGGAGGTGTGGGTTTTTTTTTTGCATAAATGTGGTCTTATTGTAGGAAGTATGTCATTGTGGGGGCAGGCTTAGAGGAAATCATGCTCAAAATATGTCCAGTGTTTCAGTTTACCTTGTGTTGTATGTGAATCAAGATCTAGAATGCTTAACTCTACTCCAGTATTATGTCTGCCTTCATGCCCCACCATGATGATAATGGACTGAATCTCTAAACTCTAAGGTAACCATTTAAGTGTTTTCCTTTATAAGAGTTGCCGCAGACATGGTGACTTAACTCAGCAATGTAAATCTTAACTAAGAAAAAGAGTTAATTAATAACACCTTAAATTTTCAGCACAATAGAAGCAGTTTAAACACTACTAAATTTATTCTATGAGACAAATATTATCCTAATATTGAAACCAAAGATGACCCAACAAACGAACAATATTGATGTGAGAGGTCCTTCTGCGTATGTTACTTTTATTGGTTAATGAATAAAGAAACTGCATTGGTCTGTTGATATGACAGAACTTAGGTAGGCAGGGGGTGGGGAACTAAACTGAATGCTGGAATGAAGAAAGGCAGAGACAGAAGGAGACACCATGGAGTTGCTGGAGTTAGAAGTGCTGGAACAACTGGTAGGTCATGACCTTGTGCTGATGCACAGATTACTAGAAATTGGTTAAATTAACATGTAAGAATTAGCAAAGAAGAAGTTAGAGCTAATGGGTGAAGCAGTATTTTTATTAATATAGTTTCTCTATGATTATTTCAGGTCTAAGATAGCCAGTAGACTGGGAACCAATAAATGACCCTTCACCAAAAAATTGGTGTGCCAACGCGGTGAACTAAATGCATGTAAAACCTGAGAGAACTTGAAAAAAACTCTAGACATACACAAACAAAAACAAAGTTTAGCCACATTTTTTTTTCAGCTGGCAGCTTGCCGCATCTCCTTTAAGAGAGATTTTCCTCATTCAGCCACAGCAGAAAAAAAGCTATTTTGAAATGCCAGTTTTCTGAGCTGTTCTGCCAGTGCAACCTCTGGCTCTTTCAGGCAAGAGGTTCGGCTACAGAGCATTTGAGTGGGGTTCTTGAGAAGACTGCTACAGCTTGCTTAATGGTGACATGGATGGGCTGTGTGCATTAGGGTGGTGTGCATGGCTCTCAGAGGCATAAGCAGCTCCTCCATGCTGGACTGGGCAGGCAATCAGGAAGTGCCATTGTGTCATAGTATTTGCACAGATTAAGTTTTAGATTGGGCAGGCAAGCAGAGAGTACTGTATTTCACATAGCATATGGTAGAGCTTAAGTTTGAAGAAGCACTTAGCACTTTAAAAAGCATTCCTAGACAGTAAATAATTACAGATAAGCAATAAAGACAAATCCAGATGATTTACAGTGTTGGATAAATGTATGTAGGCTTGAAAGAGAAGAAAAAGAGTATAGAGTTGGAAAAGAAGTAAATGGTTAAAAAAAGTAAAGTCTTTAAAAAGAAAGAGTATGGACAATCATAGATGAAAGTAGTAAAGATAATAAAAATATTAAAAGGTAATAAGTTAAAACAAGCCATGTAAAGATGGAATATACACATAAAGGCTGGGTTATGCATATTATTGTGTTACCTTTAATTTTTTTGACTGTGAATAAGCTAAATAAAAAGAGGAATTTTATTGTATGGGCTGCTAAGCTAAACCATAATGTCTATTATAAAGGTATCAGGACTTCCAAATTTGGGTATAAGGATATGTTGCTTTGGAAGAGAGGTTTTTCTCTTATCTCCACAGAGGATGAGAGTCTATGGATTCATTCCAGGCTAATATGGTTTGATAGAGCATGACCTCCTGAAAAATTGCCATGACCACTCTCAAAAAATTATTACACCCAATTGCTGACAGAGATGAACCTAGCACACAGGATATACCATGAAGACATGATTAATAGTACCCCCAAACAGCAGGAAGCAGTATGGACAGAACTATGCCCATATTTCCAAATATTTTTATAATTGTTTGTTTACATTTAAAGGAGGATATGTTAAAGAGATGAATAATTTGCTTTGGTATAGATCTTGGTTTATTGATACAAATTTAAGGTAAATTTTGCTATACTGTATATGTAAATTTCTGCCCTTGATTAATGTATTGTGTTTATGCAGTTCATTTAAAAATGGAATGTATATTTAAGAAATATAGGTTAATAGGCATCTAAAATAGTCAACTTTGCAGTCATGTTAGTTAGGTTTTCTAGATACATGGAGATATATTTTAGTTAGCTACATATTCTTCAGATCTTTCAGAGACTTTCAGAATATGGCATTTAAAATGTTTTAAAATTTTAAGACTTTTCATGACAATGAGTAACATCTGCTCCTGGCAGAAACAATCTTCTTCAAGAGGAAGATTGGCTTCAAAGAGGCACCTTATGGAGTATGTTAGGTAAACTGGACCTGCAGGATCCACGGAGAAATGACTGCTGAATTTGCCTAGGGTGAGAAGATCCTTCAGGGTTCATGCTTCATGAAAGAGTCTTCGAGACATTCTACAGGATGCAGAAGAAAGTGTCTGGCAAACTGCCAATATAGGCAGACCTGTCTTTAAAATTTCCCGCTTCATTGAAATGTCTGCTGGATACTATGGAACTATAGACTGAAGATTAGATGCCCCAATAGTACAGGAAAACTTTGGGTGATTGTACAGGCAGCAAGATGTCTCTGTCAATTCTAGAGTTTTGGAAGTTGCTTACAATATACTTCTTGTTTACTTAGGTAATATATTCTTCTGGAGTCTTTGATGGAATTGAAGAATTTATAGTGAAAGTTATAGTTTTCCTTAGTTATGATAAAAGATAAACTATATATAAATATTGTAACTGTAATTCATGTTTGATACCTGTTTTGTTATTTGTAATTTTACTATGTTAAAGTTATAACCTTCCTTTTCATTTAAATAGAAAAGGGAAATTTATGTGGAAGGTCCTTTTGTCTATATGTTGCTTTTAATGGTTAATGAATAAAGAAAGTGCCTTGGCCTGTTGATATGGCAGAACTTATGTAGATGAGGAAAACTAAACTGAATGCTGGGAGGAAGAAGGGCAGAGTCAGAAGAAGATGGCATGGAGCTACCACTGGAGATAGACATGATGAAACATTAATGGTAGGCCACAACCTGGTGTTGATGCAGAGATTACTAGAAATTGCTTAAATTAAAATGTAAGAGTTAGACATTAAGAAGTTAGAGCTAATGGGACAAGCAGTGTTTTAATTAACATAGTTTATGTGTGATTATTTTGTGTATAACCTAGCTGGGCATCTGGGAAACAATCAGCATTTCCCAACAGAATATTACAGAAAATTTTGTCTTATGAACATTGATGAAAAAATAAGCAGTAAAATCCATGCAAACCGGGTCCAAAAACATATCAAAAATATTATCCATCAAGATACTGTAGGCTTCATTGCAGAGATGTAGTGAAGGATCAATACACGAAAATCAACGAATACAATCAACCATCTAAACAAACTGAAAGAAAAAGAAAATGTGGGTTGGCAGGATTAAAAGTAAAAATGGTCATTTCATCAAAAGTAAAAATGACCTTCTCACCAAAAGAAATTTGCAGATCCAATGTAATTTTCATTAAAGTTCAACAAATTTTTTCAGACATTGAAATTATAATTTTTCAAATGTAAACACAAAAACACTTGAGATAGCTAGGAGAATCTTGAACAGGAAAGGAACTATTTGAGGTCTCATTCTTCCTGATTTCAAGTTGTGCTACAGAGCTATAGTACTAAAAAGCATATGTTTCACAAAAATAAATGTATTGATCAATGGAATCAAATTGAAAACCTAGAAATAAGCACATACCTATAGACCTGACTTTTGATAAAGAATCCAGAAATACACACACACACAGAAAAATAAAAGACAACTTCAACAATTGTACTTTTCAAACTGAGTGGCTAAATGTAGAGGAATGCAAATGGATTCATACTATCATACTACACAAAACTCACTTACAAACGGATCATAGTCTTTGAAATAAAAACACGCACAAACAACCTAGAAGAATAGAAGTGGAGAAAAGCCTTGAATGAATTGACATAGGAGGGAACTTGACAAAGGAACTAGGAGGAGGGCATAAAATCTCCCTTTGAGGGGGAAATTGAATTGATTTTATGGTGAACTGGGGATTGGGTATGGGAATGGGAGGAGCAGGTAAGAAGGGAGGGAAACGATGCTGAGGGAAGGGAATCCATGGAAAGACAAATGGAACTGAGGATGATATTGAAATTCATAGTGTCGTGGAATTTTCCTACAAGTATCTGAAGGTAATCCTAATGAGATCTCTAATAACATGTGACATGAAGTTCCAACTGTCCAACTCTTGCCATCAAATGAGGCTCCGAGTAGAGGAACTGGGTTGCATTCAATTGAATTGTTGGCCAAGGAGGTTCCATAGAAAACCCCAAATAGCCTGGGATTTTGCGAAAACAATGGGTTGCTCTCTATAAATGGATAGTGGTGCCCTATGCTGAGGACAACATCCATACTACTCACCAAACATGTAGAAGTCAAGCTTGTGTTCGCATGGACCCTTCGCTCCTACATTCTAATGTCTTTACTGTGGGAAGGTAACTTGCAAGCTATCAAAAGAGAAATTTAAGCCAGTCAAAAAACCTTGATCTACAATCTGTCCTCCATGTAAGATATACTAGAGCAATGGTTCCACAGACTTGTGGGAGTAGTCAACCAAAGTTTGCTTTGAGTGAAACCACCTCCACAAGATAGAATTCTTATCTGATGCTGCATGGTTAAACAAGAACCAGATTGTACACTGTCCACAGACCCAGGTAAAAATCAAACACTATAGGCCTAAAAACAAAACAAAAAATGCAGTAATAAAGCAGCTCCTAATGATATACCGCTATACTCATTTATCAATTCTTTATTTAGTCTTCATCAAAGAATCTTCCTTCTGCGTTAGCTTCCTAATTGCATAATATCTGGATGAGGGTCCCTGCAGTTAACGTCCTTGGAAAATATAGCTATAAATGTGATATCTCCATCAAATTCCACCACTCAGAGCTCAGAAAATCTTGCAGAAGTGGAAGCAGAAAGAATATAAGATCCAGAGGGAATGGAGGACACCAGGAGAACAAAACTCAGAGACTGAAGTAGCAATCACAGAGCCTAAACAGGTCTGTACTAGGTTCTCTGTGAATATATTATAACTTTCAATTTGATATTTTATGGGACTCCTAATTAAATTATATTTATTTTCTTTGAAAGGAAATTATACAAAATAACAGAAAAACATTACCTGCATTGGGAATAAGAAAATACTTATTTCTATATGACATACTCATAAGAATTAAGAAATCCTAAGAGCTACACAGTATTATGTGAAAAGTAGACCATTTTTTTTTGAAGCAGAAAGCTGATTAATTTTCTCCAAGGACAGAAAAAGAGGGAAACTTGACTGCTTTCCACAATGGTTGGAGAGCATCTTGGGTAGAAATGAAAATGGAGTGTGAGAATATTGGTATTTACACAATTCTTTGAATAGACTTATGCCCCAGTTTTTACCATGCCAAAATCATGCATCTATCATCAAATTGTACCTTTAACAGCTGCTATTAAAATTAGAATGAAGGTGATGTACAAACAGATGCTATTTAGAGGTATGTGCCTTCCTTTGCTCCAGATCTATGCATTGCTTAGACTAGAAATACAAGGTAATTCTGGTTATGAAAATCTTGAGTCATTATTACTAATTCGCTTATGAAACTAAATTTGGTTTACTTTCATATTATTTTACATTTTATCAGAAAATTCTACTCATTACCTCTCTACAACTTATCCACTCAGTTTACTGCAAATGGCATGCAAGAATTATTTGAGGTACAGAGGAAAAGAGATGAAATTTGCCTCTGTCTGGTTTTCATCAAGTACTTGTAAAGATATTTACTGCTTATGACCTTTGTAAGGTTTCAAAATTGGGGATAATAGAGAAGATTGCCTAATAGAAACATCCATATATTTTCAAAGTGTTTTTCTCTATTTTGCAGTACAGTGTGAAGAATTTTGTAGCATGAAAATGCAGAGACATAAGACAAAAATTTTTATTAATTTTGAAACTTTTAAATGCAAATGAATAAAATGTACATATGTTTATATACTTATGCACATAGATATATCTATATACAATATAATTAAATGAATCATGAAATTTTATTCTTCCAGTGTACTACTGATCCTTTGTTGAATCAGGATAGAGGCCATAGTCTTCAAATTTCTTCATTAGTCAGTCGTCAGTCAGCTTTATTTCCTCTTAAGGTTCATTGGATTTAATGATGCATTTCTTTTAGCACAACAATAAAATGCTGATTATTTGTAAATTTACAATTTGTTTTCCTGTGAATTTGCACTCCTGTTAACTAGACAGTCTTTCTTTTCTATTTCCCTTGACACAAAGGCCAAAAGGAAAAGTCATGATAGGGTTTTTTTTAATGAGTTATTAAATAAGTGAATTTTCTGATAATTCAGTCTCATCATTAGATTTCAGCAAATTTTACAAAGAGTCTTTAAATATGTGTGTCACTTCTCAATTACCTGTCTTACTGGAGAGGTGCAACAATGTGTATAATTCAAATGGATGTTTATACACATATATCAACTTAGAGGCACAGATGTCTTATGCTTTTCGAATAAGTAAAATTCACATCCAGCAATTGCTGTCACATGGTTCTATCAAGTTTCTCCCACATTCTTTGTTACATTAAAATGCAAATTTTTATTATCATTCAGTTTTAAAACAAGGTTGTTAAGACAAATAAAAAGTATAAGTAAATTGCCTTTTTTTGTCTAAATGAGTTATATATTTACTTGAATAGAATGAGAATAACAGGAATGGTGTCCTATGAAAGTTTGTTTACTACATTTTCTATATGTATTATAATGACTGAAAAATGTCCAGTACATTTAGGTACCAGTACTGGTATGATATTGAAGATATACTCTCCTTAGTATATCTTTATTTATTCTAAACACTAATTAAAAATTTCAGTATATGCATAGAAAATCATTAAAACTATGTTGAATTTAACATACAATGAGACATCATATCACAAATATCACAAAGATATTATAGTAGACTATATATTACACGGTGTCAGAGTATTTCAAAATGCAAATCAGGGAAATAATTGGAAAAAAATAAAACTGTCCATAAAGAGTGGAGACAACAGAAAATTTCTGAAGGAGTGGTGTTGTGTTTGAAGAATTAAATTTTTTGCAAGATGGAGCAAACAATAGGATGCTATGCAGAGGTGATGTGGAAAAGCACTGTGTTTGTCAACACTGGGTAAGATTGTGAAGAGATTTGATATGCCTGACTTTCCTTTGCGACTAATTTGGTTCCTACCTATTCTCCCTAAGCAGGACTTCTGGAATTGTGTTAATATTAGGTGCTATACAGCCCAGCTTTCAGAATGTTCTCAGAAATTTAGCGCAAGATAAAATGTTAATGAGTAGCTGATTTCATTCCTTGTGGGATTTCCAGTTTGTGAAATGCCTAAAGATGGCCATCACACTAAGCTTGCTTCTGGGTTGTGATATGTTGTAATCTATTTTTATACTGTTAAGATGATCATAAAATAACACCAATGCTAACAGATTTAGTGGTATATATACATATATATATATATTTCCATTTCGTTAGAATATTGAGATATAAATGTTTGCTTTTATTTTCAGAAAAACTTACATGTATTTTTGCAAATTTCTGTTTCTGAATAATTTCTAGCACCTTGCAATATGCAAATTCTGAGAGGTTATTTACAAGTGATCATTGAACCCTAAAATAGCAATAATAAAACCTAGAAATATGCCAGCAGGAAACCGGAAGCTCGATGCTGGTTATTTTATGTACCAATTTTATTTTGTTTTCTTGTAAAAACAAAATCTGATGGCATTTTATTGGTATTTAATAAATAAAGCTTGCCTGCAAGTCAGAAGAGAGTGCCACACTGGCCAGCCTTATGTACCAGGAAAAAATGACAAACATTTGTAAACCCAGTACCTATAATGACACACACATTTAGTCCCAGGAGCCACACTAGCTGTATGTGGAAACCAGACAGTAATGGTGCATGACCTTAATGCCAAAACTAATGGTGCATGACCTTAATGCCAAAACTAGAGAAGATTATAGAATGAGAGGAGACAGTTCTCATTCTCATTCTGAGACTCCAGGAGGTAGATTCACCATTTTGGACTGAGATAGAGGTGAGAACCAGTGACTGCTGTTTTGCTTTCCTGGTCTTGAGGCAAGCTTTGTTTATTAAAATATATATGAAATGTCACTACAAAAATATATAAAATAACCTTATGGCTGTGATATGAGCAAGAGAAACTCATTACTAGATGATCTTTAAATTCCAAATTATCTATTACAATATTATACTTCTATATTATAAGGAACATTTTTTATCAAATATATAAATGAGACAAAAGAATGAAATCAAAATATGGAAAATACTTCTTCCCAGTTGAGGAGCTCACTAATTTAGAATGTCTCAGAGTATGACCTAGATGTTCTAAGTCCAACAGTGTAACCTTGAACAATAGACTAGACATATTTTACCCATTACTAAATTGAAGAAAGAATATCGGCTATTCTATACACTTGATAAAACTGATATAATCTATGTAAAGCTTATAATTTAGCAATTTGTAAGTGCCCCATGACAGTAGTATACAGCTGAACATTCAAAATAAATATCTGCATCATTAGTGATAAAGAAAATACAAGTTGAAATACTGAGAAAGTAATTTATTTTTGTATGACAGAGCCAAAAAAGCAGTAAAAGTTATTTTTTCAATATCTGTGATATTAAAGGCACTTGATGGTTTGAGGGGGAAATTTTATCAAAACTAATAAAATTTAAATTTAGATCCCTTTAGCACAATATCAACACATTTTAATTAATGATTTAAACATGAAGAATAAACATATGAGTCGGTATAACCAACATTTAAAGGAAACATTGAGGGATAGAGGGATGACTCAGTGGTTAAAGAGCACTGACTGCTCTTCTGGAAGACTTCCATTCAATCCCCAGCACCTACAAGGCATATCACATCCTTCCGGTACTTTCAGCCCAAGGTGATCGATGATATATTCCGATATCCCAGGCACCAGGTAAACCTGTTTTACACAGATATACATGTAGGCATGACAGATAGAATGTATTAAATAAATGCATATGTATAAAGATTTTTCTCACATCAATGTCTATGTAACAATGGTGTGCTAGTGACTTATGGAGATCAGTGCATGCACAGAATCTTCTGAAACTGGAGCTATATACTTTTAGGAGTTGTCACATAGATGCCCTGAATTGAACCTGGGTCCTTGACAAGATCAAGTGTTCTTAACCATTGAGCCATCTCTACAGTAGAAGTTTATGAACACATCTAAAAAAATAGACACACAGGTTGTCATTAATGACCATTAAATAGCCAGAAGTTGAATCACGTATTTGGTTTTCAGTCTCTTCATCCAGAAGACCCATAATACAGGCTTATCATGGAAATGTCAAAAAGGATAAACTCAGATAAGTCTCATTTGGAAACATTAACCACTGTTAAAAGAGGCTTCTTTTAATCCTCATCAGAGCGGAAAGCCTCAGCAGAGCACAGAAATGGCCTAGGTTAGAGAAATGTAGCAGAGAACTGAAGACACCAAATTACTTGGTACCCCTTCTCTTTAAAAATCTAAAAAATTGTGGTTATAGTTTAGTATAGAATTTCTCCCTTCTATATCCTCACTGCAATCCCTCCTAAATATTCCTGTTATCCTTCAAATTCAAGATCTTGTTATTCATTAATTGCTATTGTACACAATGTGCATATGCTTATATATTCCTAAATATAACTTGTTAATTTTGTATAATGCTACCTGTATGCATGTTTTCAGGGCTGAAAATTTGACACTGGATATCCAATTAGTGTGCTTTTCCCTAAGAATTTCACCTCTCTTGTTTCCAGTATTCCTTAACTGTCTTTACTTCTTTGTGTAGGCTGGAAGACTTGTAGGCTAGAGGATATTTCAGAAAGTTCATGGCTGGCATCTTGCTCATCTCACATTTGGGAATTCATGATGTCATAACTTCTGATATTACTAGGAGACAATCTCATAACAAACACTCTAATCATTTCACTCTTCAATCTTCTCACTCCCACTTTGTTTTGTTTTTATGTTTTGGTTGCTGTTGCTGTTGTTTTTCGAGACAGGGTTTCTCTATAGCTTTTGGAGCCTGTGCTGGAACTCACTCTTGTAGACCAGGTTGGTCTCGAACTCACAGAGATCTACCTTCCTCTCCCTCTGGTTCAAGGAATCATCATCATTTATTAGTGATTTTAAAGCAGAATAGTGTATACGAGTATTGTCTGAATTTAAAAATGTTTCAGATAGTGCCGAAAAATGTAGAAGAAAACCATAGTTCTGCATCTGATGGTCTGTGTCCTGTTAGAGTTTGTTTCCATTTCACATGAAGTTCTAATGTATACTTCTCAATTTGTTTCACATGTGCTGACACATATTGAATTGCAACAACGATACTGAAAGCAAGAAAGAATTTATGTAAATAAGAGTCTCTGATCAATCACAACACTTGATAAATTTGTATAAAAATTATGATTTTGGTGAGAGTCAGTGTTTTATCTTTTTTGGAATATAAGCACATATTTATTATTGTCCATCTATCTTCATGACTCTATAAACTGTTATTCAAAATGAATGTATAGCTTATACTGATATATCATATGTAAATAATAAATTATAAGTTCCTTAAATTTATTACTCTGTGTATGAAATAAGATCAAAATTTATTTTTATATACTTCTTATGTCTCATATAACATGTTATCTCTAAATCATATAAAATGTATTTGAGATGTGGTTTAATAACAGAATATTTTGCTTCTCATTTTTCATAACTTGGCAAATCTGTGGTTGTTTTGTTGACAAATTGTGTTAGTTTAAGTATTCAGGTTTGTAAGTCAGTCTTTCAACTGTTAAATATTACCACCCAATCTAACTTATTCTCCAGCAGTATATTAAGAATGAATATATGTACATATACTTTGTATGTATGCATGCATGAATATATATACACAGAATGAATATATATGCATAAACTTTGAGTGTATGCATGTATGTATATTTGCAAGGGTTACAAAATGCAAACAAAATAATCCTTTTCCAGAATATGTATCTGTATGATACATTATACTACATGGATTCTTCTTACATATGTATTTCTCATGTTTACACTCTCCCCCTCTACATATACATACATACATACATACATACATATGTATGTGTACGTATGTATGCCCATACACCCATACATATATTTAGGAAATATATACAGAATGGCGAGTCTAAAACATAATATGATCAATGTTCCTTTTCAAAAGAAAAATTATATAGTGAGATGTAAGTAAATGCAGTTCAGAATAGGATAATACACGTAAAAGACTGTACATGAAATCACTGGCTTAGAGATATCAATTTAACCAAATACCTTTCAATATTTGAAGGAGAGGGTGACAGAAATGAAATTATCTCTGGTTCTTTTACAGGTGAGAAGCATTCCTATTGTACATGAAGAATCCTGGGCTGTTAGGTCCACATAAGAAAGATGTGTATATTTAGATGTGTGAAGTGATAGCATTTCTTGTCTTTTCCATGTGATAATTGTCTTTCTGTGTCTGGATTACTTTACTCAAAGTGATGTTTCCTAGCTCCATCCATTTTCCTGCAAAATCAAAGATGTCAGGTTTTTGTTTGTTTGTTTGTTTTTGTTTTTGTTTTTTCTGTGTAGTGCTCCACTGTGTAAATGTACCACATTTTCCTCATCAATTCTTCAGTCAAGGGACATTAAAGTTGTTTCCAAGTTTTGGCTATGACGAACAATGCTGCTATGAACATAGCTGAACAAATGTCCTTGTGACACGATTGATCTTCCTTTGGATATATACCCAAAAGTGTTATTACTGGATCTTGAGGAAGGTGGTTTCCTAATTTTCTAAGAAATCACAACACTGACATCCAAAGGGGCTGTATCAGCTTGCATTCCCACCAGCAAGGCAGAAGTGTTCCCTTTTCCCCACAACCTCTCCAGCAGAAATTGTCCTCAGTGTTTTTGATCTTGGCCATTCTTACAAGTGTAAGATGGAATCACAGAGTTGCTTTGATTTGCATTTCTCTGATGACTAACGATGTTGAACTTTTCCTTAAGTGTCTTTCCGCCTTTTTAGATTCCTCTGTTGAGAGTTCTCTGTTTAGGTCTGTACTCCATTTT
>LOEQ01003650.1:93798-105730 GCA_001685075.1 Bramus lutescens | reverse complement strand
AGACAGTTTCTTTATTAACCAATGAAAGTAACACATAGACAGATGACCCTCCTACATAAGTTAAGTTTACATAGCCTTACATATAACTGAAAATACAGTGCTGTAAAACAAGGTAATATAATAAAACATACAAATCTCAAATTTGACAATGATTTTCATTATAACTACAAGCTAAAAAATTAGTAACTTAGGCTTCACTACATTCACATTTTTGGTTCCATTAAAGACACTGTCAAAATTAAAACAATGTATGTGTTTCTATACCTTTAGCTTTCATTTGTTGTACTCCTAAAATTGATCTAAACAATATGACAATAACACAGCAACAACAAATAAAAAACAAATAAGAGGAAAACATATTAACAAAAAAACAAAGATCATTTCTGAAGTTAAGAGTCTTACCATGGCATTAGCACTTCACATGGATTAGGGGAGAGTATTGCAGGCCCCTTAAAAAAGATACTCCTTTTAGCTAAAAGAATGGAAAGTACTTCTGGGATGGGGAGACTAAATAATAATTCTAAGATATCTAATACATGCGGTTTTATCCAGTGCCTTCATTTGGATTTAATTGCTATGAAGAAACACCATGACCACAACATTCCTTATAAAGGAAAATACATAATTGGGACTGACTTAAAGTTCCTGGGTTCAGTTCTTTATCATATTAGCAGGAAACATGGCAGCATGCAGGCAGACATGGTAGTGGAAAAGGAGCATTGAGCATTTACAGTCTGTAAGTCCACCTCCATAGTTACATGCTTCATCTGACAAGGTCACACCTAGTCCAACAAGGCCACACCTGCTAATAGAGACACTTCCAATGGGCCAAGTATTCAAACACATGAGCCTATATGAGTCAATTCTATTCAAACCGCCACATCCTTTTAGACCATTCAAACAGTTGGTGAGGAAACCACCAGCAGGAAGGCAAATTCACTTAATGCCTTAATAAACATTACTTCAAATCATTGGAACCATGCACTTTCCTTTGCATAATATCTAATCTCTGTACAGTCACTACAGAACCATTATGGGGTTATAGTGTGCGATGCCTGCTTTTCTTTATAAAATAAGTTTCCTGTGTCTAATTTTCTGTGTCCTTATTTTGTATGCAGCAAGACAATAAGTATTCTTTCCTTTGTACTTTGGGCTTTTTTTCTTCTTTTACTGAAGATGCATTCCTTTGCCAAATGGCTAATCTCTTTCTTTGTGTTTGCTTGCTGCCTAAACTTACAGGACTAAAAAAGCAAGGCTTTTACTTCCTCTTTTCTATCACCATCCTCTAGGCACCTGCAGAGATTTACAGTGTGCCTGCCAAGCTTTCGTTGTAGTTGTTTGATTGTATGTTTCAAGATTTAAGAAACTTTTTACTGAAATAACTTGTGAGGTCATTCTACAATTCTTTAATTAACAAGATTAAAATGTTATGTTTTGTAATTTGAGGTCACTGAATGACCATCTGAACTCTATTGAATTTCAATCACATGAATTTTATTTAAGCAGAAACAGATTACAACACTCATGGTTGGATTTGGGATTGTAAATTCATATATGTATTAAATATATATTCATTTATATGTATAAATGAATGTCATACATATGAAATATACATATATGCATACATAAAATTTTCATGATCTATTTTTCTGTTGATGGACAGTGAGATTGATTATAATTTCTAGTTATAAATAATAAAGCAGAAATTAATAGGAAGGTACAATGATCTCTTTGATAAGGTATGGGAATCTCTGGGATTGTGGCCAAGGGTAAATATTTGATTTATGTGTTAACTCTAGTTTTAAATTTGAGAAATCTTCAAACTGATTTCCACTTTTGTTGTATTAAATTTTACTACCACCAACAATGAATGAGGGTTATTTTATCTCCCATCTTCACTGATAATTATTGTCATTCTTATTGTGTTAGGTGATATATCAAGGTAATTTGAATTTAAATTTGAATTAACTGAATAAAATTGCTGTTGAATAATTATATGCAAATTGTAACTGCAAATATTCAATAAACACACAAATTATTTTAAACAGAGTATGAAGCTTATCATATGAGAGTGATATGGAACTTTTATCAATCTGATTTATTAATAGCATTAGAAGGAATAGAAATTTTGACAAGGAAATTGGATATTTATACATTGAAAGTTAGATAAGGTAAAGTGAAATCAATTTAATTATGTTATCATAATTTTAAATGAAGATGAATATGACCTTAGTATAAAGTAAGAGATATCTTTGAAAATTATATGCAGAAAAGTGACCTAAAGAAATTTCATGATAAAAACTAATAGTGAAGAAAATTCATGTTTATTTGATTAAACCATGATCCACTGAACAGCTCTAACTGTGCTGAAAACTTGTTGTCTTTTCCACCAAGTGTCCCCATTAGGTTTTATGAACTAAAGAAACACTTGAATTGTAAGAGAGATTGAAAAGTAAACAAACAATTCAATGTAAAGATATTTAAAGTAATATTTTTATTTACTTATGTTTATATAGAAAAGAGAAATAAGCACTTAAATGAAGTATTTTAATTGATTTCATTACCTACACAAATGAGAAACATAACAATAATAATTCAAAAGTTAACTACCTAGAACAACAGCAATTATAACATCTTATTTCATCTCCATTATGTGTGATTGACAAATATAGTTAAAGAACTAGAAATGACTGAGAGAAAAAAGAAGACACTGAGGTCCTCAAGAGACTAAAGAAAATACCTTGAAGCAAAACTAAACTCAAATATATTTAAACGCAAATGCCTAAGACTAAATCTAAGATCAGAGATCCACAGCTTTTGACAGAAAGCTTGAATGCATATAAAGGAAAAGCAGCAAAATGTCTGTGATAGGAAATGGCAACAAGATGCTCAGAGAAAAGAATATAAAATCAATGAATAGGAGTACAGGAACTAGAGTTTAAAGCCAGTCGCTAATACAAACTCCAAATTAAAGAAAAAAGAAAGAAACAAACAGTATGACTTCTGACAAATTCATAATATCGGATACTTATATTTGCTCTTTTAAATTACAGAAGAATAATGTATAAGACAAAATTTTACTTTAAAACAAGAATAATAGAACAAATGATCAGGATACAATGAACACTGGAGACAACTGCGTTTTAATAATTTCATGTATTATATGAGAAATTATATACAAATGCATTTAATATTAAAAATATAAGAACACAAAATTTATTTGAAATACAAATGCTTTTAAAGTTGCAATATTCTGCTATAAATGGAATGATTCATTACTACTATTGTCACAGAAGAATTTCTTCTATATTACAGTTGCAACATTGTCAAATATTTTAGTAATAAAAATTTTAGTAATATAAATGAATGAAAACATCTAAGTAAAATTAACATATAACAAGTTTTACAGATATTTAAGTGGGCATATAGCATATCAGAAATATATGGAGTATTATAATACCCAACTGTATTGAATGGAAAACACTTTTATGGATTATTACTATGTGTTTATTTATAGAGTTGTTTAAACAAATATGTGTATTCTTGCAAGCCCAGGAAAAAAGGCAAAAAGATTACTTCTGCCAACATTTCCTAATCCATGTTATAAAGGTTATTAATTTGAAAGAAATATTAATATTCCTCATCTCTAACATTATTTTGCTATGTATTTTTAGAAAGGACTTTCTTATATTCACAGTTCATAGAATTAACTTTCCTTTAATTAGTGTACTCACAGTAATAATAATATCCTAATGAACTAATAGAAATAAATCCAGAAGAATATGTTATAATATTTTATAACATAACATTTCATTTTTGGATTTATAAATTAATATGAATGGCAAATTATAATTATGAGGATTTGACCTGATATCAAATAACACTATTTATTATAGAAACAATACTTTAAATAAAATTTTAAATTACCCATTTATTGTTCAAGGCTTTTCAACAAAACTTCAATCATTCCTGTTTCAAATCTTCAGATGGCCTGTGCAGATCTTGCCTGCTGGACATGGGATCTGAAAACCTAGAGAAATGAGTCAGACTATAGCCTAATGTTGTAGAAAATCTTGCTTCAGGTTTAGTATACTTATATACAAACAAATGTAATGAATAAAGCAATGATACAAGGAATGTTTGATTTCAAAATAAACATGTGAATAAATCCCAGTAAGTGCATACTAAATATTAACAGACAGCCCTTTCTTAGGACTTTATCAGGAAAGACTAATTTAAAGATAATTTTCTGACAAATGCTATAGAGTACATCCGAGAAAGCATGGAAGTAAGGCAGAAGGCAATATACAGATTCAGGGCACATAAAACAGACTGGGTCCTATACTTAAGTTCTGTTATCCAACAAGAATAAACATGTTTTATAATTTGAATGTGAATATTTAGCACAGAAGGCACGAAACCACATCCAAGGACATTCCAGGGTACAATATACCCCTGAAGTAAAAGACCTGCTGCTATTTAGCTGGGACGTCTTTCGAAGATCCTCAAGACATTTTCCATCATGCATCATTTTTTCTGACCATGTTTCAATACGCTTTGAATAGCAAGAGCCAGCTATTTCAGTTTTAGCAACACATGTAGAGAAGACAAAAAACTTGTGAGTGCAGTTGAGAGAGTGACAGACCATTATATCAACTGAATTAAATGAATTGGAGTGACTTGTCTATTACCCTTGTAGAAAAAGGGAAGATGTATTTAATCCAGGAAGGGTCAGTCTTGGAAATATCTGTTAATTAATTGACTTAATTCTTATTGCGGTGCTGAGTAAATCTAAATTGTATTCTTTAATCACTACAGTAGCAGAGTCGGGTGAAGTAATGAAGAAATGAAGACATTATCAGGATTGCTATAGAAAATTATAAAACTAACATAATGAAGAAACAATTTGTGTTTTAAATTATTACAAAATATATATCCTATAAGAATCAAGACTAACAAAAATTTCAGTATCAGACACTAAAAGTCATCTTGTATATGGTTGCTCAGGTAGTCTGAGTATAATAAGGATTATTTCTTTAAGGGTAGACTCACAGATTACAGTCCTCTGCTCGAACAGGGAACAGCAACCAATTCCTGCAGCCGAAAATGAGGCCAGATGCATGCTTTACATCAGCATATAATATATAATAGGCCATGCCCAAGTGGGGGACGTGTAACTTAAAGGCTACTGGTGGCATGAATTCCTACAGCACCACCCACTTTTGTATAAATAATAAAGTTCTAAGCCTAATACAAAATTATATACTGTAAGAACAAATATCAGCTGTAAAAATTAGAATTACAACCAGCATAAACAATATCAAGCAAGAAATGTGATAAATGTTTTAATAATTATCCTATCCTAATGAAATTAAATCTTGTTTAATAAATAACTTGGCCAAGTCAGTAGAGGAAAGTAACTACAGCTATCTAGTCATCAATCCTATCAAAGACCCAAGAAGGGAAATAATATTTCTTGAGTAAGCAAGAATAACAATCAAACAACTTCCAAAATGTGCAACAAATAACAGAGACTACTAGATATCTTGGCAATCATCCAAAGTCTCATTTGCAATGTTGGAGCAACCAATTTTGGATAAAGCCTAGAATAATCGACAGACCATTTTTAGATACAGGATTTTTTTTCAAAACCATCTTACCCTTTCTTGGCAAGATTTGATAGTCTTTTTTTTTTGATCCTGTTTGTCCTGTTTAGGCATCATCAGTGGTAAATGCATGACAATTCCTTGCCCAAAGGCCAGTTTTTCCAAGGAGAAAACAAGCTTCAAATGGTGTATCTTTGGTGCTCAACATTCTCTTGGGAATAGATCCATGCTGCCAGGAACAATTGTGTCTCACATCAACAAAATCCTAAGTTATTTAAATGCTATATTCTGAAATATTTAGAAATTTGAAAATTACATATCTATGCAGTATATAATCTCTATGTATGTAAAAACCCTGATTAGTCTAACTATAACAAACATGGAGGACTATTGACCTATAAATCTTAACACTGGTATAACTTAAAGACTTCATATTAGAATATTAAATATTCTTTAAACAACTGTGCAACAAATGAGGACAATGACCTCAAAGTGTAAGCAATGTATAAGTATTTTGGTCTGAGGCATAAATATATATTGCAATATGATAAATATATCTGAAAATTGTATCAATATACAAAATGTTTTATGCAGAGGTAGAAGCATGCATGCTTACAATATGACAAAATAACTTTACCTAGCTATACAAATATTGCATATAAAATACAAACATATTCAATACAATTTAACTTTTATTAATATACAAGAATCTATTCCAGTGTAAATTGCCTATAAAAGTAGCTCACACTAATCTATTATCTCATCCAATTTCTTTTTTTAGGAGATCCCTTAGCTTACTTAATTGTCCCCTAAACCCAACCCTATACCAATGATGATACCTAAGTGATGTCCTTAACTCTGATGACAAACTTTGTTGGGAGAGGGGACTTCATCTTTTAGAATCACTTCCAACTGTCCTAGGGATGATGTTCTTTCTATGGGATCCTGTGAAAGCAAAATGATTCTTAAGTTTCAAAATTACTGTCTGGAATAATTGTAAATAGTCTCTGAGTATTCTGTATGGTTTTTCTGAGGTTACAATTTGGAGTTCTGGATGGAATATTGTAAAAAAGTGCACTATTTCAGCTAACGAAACTGGAACCATCTTGAGCAGCTGGTACCCCAAAACAGGTCTTATAATAGTGATATTAGCATCATATGACATCATATCAACCAAGTTGGAGTTATTGTTGTGACATCTTCTAACAGGAAACTTCAAAAATTGTTGCAGAATTCATTGTTCATTGTGGAAAACTTAGACATTAATTAATATAGACATATATATTCAATGAAAGGTATGATATAGACAAAAATAGTTATGAAGATAAATAAAATTGTTTCTAAATTCTTTTTTCTTTCTGTCCCACATCATGGCTCCTGACATGAGACAGAAGCCTGAATTTTTTTTTACAACATGCTTAGATTTAGAGGACAGAGCCAGTGTCCAACTCTAAAGGCAGCTTTGATTTCTAAGTGAGTTATGATTATTACTTTATTTAGTATTCTGAGACTTTTACCCTCAGATTACATGTCCTCACAAGTGATAAATCTCTTTGCTTGGTGATCCTATCTGGATAATTATCATTTCCTCTTTAAGTATCTAGGTGTCCAGGGTCTCGTGATTTTTTGTAGATGAGAATTTTCCAGTAAAGACAAGAACAGAACCCTGCCCCAACCCTTATGTTGTTTCCTTATTACCTTATTGGTTTTCATTTCTGTGGATGAACTGTCATTCTCTTCTCAAAAGATTTCTCTTTTTCAAACTGGACTTATTTATTTTGATGGTATTCATAACTTTTCTTCTCCTATTTAAACAAGACTAAGACCCCTTCCCCAAAGTAGCACATCTCCTGGCTTCCATTATGAAGTAAACACATCCTTTAACCATTAATAAAGAAGTCAGAGGAATTACAGATTTATCCTCTATGTTTATTCCATTATCCAGAACAGTATGGTCTTTTACAGCGGGCTCTGAACATTTTAATTTTCCTGGTGAGACATGTACTCCACACTGACTGGGAATGACTGAACCATTTTTGACTTGGAGGCCTTCAAGATGTCCCCCCAAGGAGTTTCCCAATGGTCTTAGGTTGCCTTGTCTTTCTTTTGTTGATCTGCTCATTGGTCCAATTTTGGCCTTTGCCATACCTTCCACATATACATGAAGGCTGAGCCTTCCTATTCTTGCCATTCCCAGAGGAGATATTATTCCTAAGAATTCTTTGTCTACAGTCCCTTCTGTGATGTCTTATTATACCACAATAAGACAATTGGCATTTTGATGTCTCCTCATTCCTTTTTGAAATTGCTTCTCCTACCCAAGATTCAGTATTATAGTCAAATGTGTTAATGTCATTGTCATTTTGCATTCTAAGTTGGCATTTTCAAAAGACAGTGATTCAATAAGTACTCATTTAGCATCTGGTTCTGATACTCCTAATTGTACAACTTTAGCTAATCTTCATAAAAATTCACTAAAGTGTACTCTTTGGCACTCTTTAATCCTGGTACATGATTCACTTGATTTTCCCAGTTCTTGAATCCTGTTCCAAGCATTTAAGGATTCTTTGTGGCAAAGGGACAATATTGGTTCATTGTAAAGAGCTTGAGCCTGTGGGTCAGCATAAGTTCCCTCACCAAAAATTTGATCCTGGGAAGTCTCAAGTCCTTTTGCTTTTCCATGTTTTTTTTTAATTTTAGTCTCTTCTCTGAAATAATATTTAAACATAGGTTGAGGTCCATCATCCAGATCTGCTGAAACTAACTGAAGGCAGTCATGTGGCATAGCTTTAGTGCTAGAAGCCCATGTCTTTACAATCTCCCTAACAAATAAGGAATGCAACCTGTAAGTTACTATTGCTTGCTTAATTTCTTTTACATCATTCATTTCTATAGGTATTAATCTACCTTCTTTGGATCTTTTTGGGCCTTTAGAATTTGATGCTTTGTTAGAGTAGATTAAAGGGTAGGAAGTTAACACCCTCAGTAAGTCGTCTCTGACAGATACTGACAATATTGAATCTTCTCCTTTTACTTTCTCTCCCTATTCATCAGCTCCAGTAATTTCCTCAATCATTTCAAATCTTTTTACAACTGTCTTTGTTAAAGCCTGAATCTCCCAGTTTATATANATTTCTTCTGATTTCATTGAGGCACCTAGCATCTGGTCTTCATTCTGCACATCTTATTCCAAGGTCTGAAATTTTTCCATTAAAGTTAACACCTCCTCCTTAGACATTAATTGGATAAATTGCAGATTACCATCCTGTAGAGATACTCTATCTGCTAACCTATCATAACTTTTTAACAAATTTTGATTGTCAAATTCAACAATATGAATTCTTTCAGATAATTTCTCAGTACCCTCAGACATATAGTCAAATTTGTCTGTCAAATTTATGTTACCCTTTTCAATAATTATTTTAGATAACTTTGGTTTTTGATGATATTAATCCTGTCAGCTAGCTGTTCATTATTAATCTGTAAAGACTGTATAATTTTAAAAGTACCTCATTCTTTGCTCTGTTATCCAACCATTTTCTTAAGGATATAATATGAAGAAAAACTGAGTCCCAATATCCAACAAATGCAGAATATAATCCATAGTATTAGCAAAACAGTTACTAAATTTTTCCATGGTAATGTTGTGTGACATTATATAACTTCCAATTTTGTTGATTTATTAATTACCTGTCATGAGGTCCAGTAAATTGCGTTATGTATAATAATCTTTATTGTCCAGCAGGTGTTGTGGTTGCAGAGTCATGACCAGCAGCACAACCTGGTGCCACGAACAGTCTGAGCTGCTTTGGTTTTTTCACTTTGCTATTGGTTAAATATTGAGAAATATGCTTTGCTTGACAAGAAAAAGCCATTAAATCCATTCTGTACACAAAGCAAGAAGCCCAGAACTCACTGTCAGGGAACACAAACTGGAAGCCATGCAAATTAACAGGCATCAGGGAATGCAGTGGTGTGGGAGGGCCTTCTGTCTATGTGTTGCTTTCATTGGTTGAATGAGTAAAGAAGACTGCCTTGTTTGTTGATAGTGCAGAACTTAGGCAAGCAGGGATGACTTAATGGCATGCTGGGAGAAAGGATGCAGAGTTAGAGAGAAAACGTGGAGCCTCCAGAGTCAGACACTGGGAATTATACCAGGTAAGCCACTGTCACATGGCAATACACAGATTAATAGTGATGGGTTAAATTAGGATGTAAGAGTTAGCCAATAAGAAGTTAGAGCTAATGGGCTAAGCAGTGATTTAATTAGTACAGTATCTGTGTGGTTATTTTGGTTCTGGGCAGCCAGGACAGACAAGTAGGCCCTCCTCCTACAAATTGGCCTTCCAAAATGGTCAACTTTATCCACATAAAACCTGAGAAATCTTGCAAAAAATTTTAGACAAAAAAATCCAGAGTTTAACATAGCTGCTTGTTGTTTGCTGGCAGCTTGCTGCAGCTCCTTATAGGGAGGGATATTTTCATGATACAGCCATAGCAAAAAACAAAAACAAAAACAAAAACAAAAAACAACTGTGGCCATTTTAAAATGCCAGCTTTCTGTGATATATTGCCAGCATAATCTCTGGCTCTTCTGGGAGACAGATCATTTTAATGTGGATTGTGAGCAGAATGTTACAGCTTACTTAATGGTGGCATGTACCAGCTGTGTCCCTAGGGATGGAGCACTGTGCAAGTCTCTCAGAGGGGGGTGAGCAGCTCTGCCATGCTGGATTGTGCTGGGTGAGAAAGCAGTAACATATATATCATAGTAATGGTGCCACTTAAGTTTTATACTGGGTGCGACAAGCAGAAAGTACCTTATTTGACCTAGTAATGTTGCAGCTTAGATTCTTACTCAATTAGCATTTTAAGAAGAGCTTCTGGTTAGAACATAATTACAGATATAGAATAAAGACAAATCCAGATGAGTCCTACCATTGGACAAATGTATCTAGTCTTGGAGGAAAGAAGAAAAATAGTGTAGAGAGTCATAAAATAAAGCTAATACTTTAAAAAGGGGTAAAGTCTTAAAGAGACAAGTGAAGATAGTCATAGATTAAAAGGAGTAAAGAAAAATAAGCCACATAAAGATGGAAAATTCAGAGAGTGTGGATTATATATACTATTGTGTCTTCTTTGAATTTTTTGACTGTTAAGAAGCTATGTACAGAAAGGCATTTCATTGTATGGGTTGCTAATCTAAACCAGCATATGTGTTCTAAAGGTATCTTGATTCCATAACTTGAGTTCAATGATATGATGCTTTGGAAAGAGGGTTTTCTTTCGATTTCACAGAAGTTGAGAACCTCTGGATTGCTTCTAGACCAATATGGTATGATAGACCATGTTCCCCTGAAAGGTTGCTGTGAACACCCCCACAAAATACATTTCACACAACTGCTGACTGAGACGAATCTAGCATACAGGATACACCATGAAAGACCTGACAAGCAGTGCCCCCAAAAGCAGGAAACAGTATGGACAAAACTACACCCATATTCCCAAATATTGTCTCTAAATATTTGTTTACATTTAAAGGGGCATATGCTATATAGATAAATAAATTGCTTTGGTATAGATCTCAGTTTATTGATACAGATTTAAGGTCAATTTTTATATGTATATTTCTGTTCTTGATTAAGGCATTGTGATTGTGTAGTTCATTTAAAAATACAATGTATAATAAAGAAATATAGGTAAATAGAGAGTCATCTATAATAGTCAAGCTTGTAGTCATGTTAGTTAGATTTTCTAGATGTATAGAGATATATTTCAGTTAGATAGGTATTCTTCAAATCTTTCAGAGCCCCTCAGAATATGGTATTTAATTTTTTTTTAATAACTTACGATTTTCTTGACAATGAGACACATCTGCTCTGGGCAGCACCAATCTACTTCAAGAGGAAGATGGGCTTCGAAGAGGATCTTATTGAGTTGGTTAACCATTTGGGTGAGAAACTGCTCTTGCTTGGACTGCTTCACTGGACGTGCAGGAACCATAGAAAAATGAATGCTGAACTTGCCTAAGGGTGAGATGATCCTTCTGGGTTCCTTCTTCATGAAAGTCTGCAAACATTATGCAGGATACAGAAAAAAGTGACTGAACTGTCTTAGAAATTTCCTGCTTCATGGAAAAGTCTACTGGATACTCTGGGCCTGTATGCTGAAGATGGATGCTCCAATGGTCCAGAATAACTTTGGGTAACTGTTCAGGCAATAAGATGTCTCTGTCAATTCTAGAGCTTTGGAAGTTGCTTACAGCGTACATCCTGTTTACTTAGGTAATATTATATCCTTCTGGAGTCTTTGATAGAGTTGAATAA
>LOEQ01003650.1:77189-91107 GCA_001685075.1 Bramus lutescens | reverse complement strand
CAGATTTCACATCTCTCTTGTGTGTGAGTCTGTCTGTCATTAGCCGAATCCTGAGTTCTCCTGTCTTTCGCCCTAGTTCTCCCTCGGTTCGTGGGTCCCGTGAGGACCGGTCCGTGGCAAACAATAAACTCAGGGTATCTACAATAATCCTGTAAAATAAAAGAACTTCCAGAGGTATCCCTACCCCAGATGTCAAGCCCTACTACAGGACTACAGTAATAAAGAATTAACTATTGTGTTTAAAACATACATTTAGATCAATGGAAAGGAACTGAATATTCACACATGAATCTACACACCTACATATTCCTGATTTTCAACAAAGAAGCCAGAATTATACAATAGAGAAAAGAAAATATCTTAAATTAATGGTGCTGGTATAACTGGATATCTGCATGTAGAAGAACACAAATAGATTCATATCTATCGCCCTGTACAAAGCTTAAATTCAAGTGGATGAAAGACTAGGATATAAATTCAGATACACTAAACCTGATTTAATATTAGTGTCTGTGCTATTGGTGGAAATTTTCTCCTGTTCCAGTTATATCAAGGCTATTTCTCATTTTCATCTAAAGCTAAAAGCTTCATAGTTTCCTGTTGCAGTTCCATTAATTCTTGTAGATACACCTTCTACCTTTCTTGTAGCTAAGCAAATAATTTTCTTATTAAAATCTCTTGAAGTAAACATCTAATAATATGGTAGTTAAAACGCTGATGAAGAATAGAAGCAGAAAATAATGTCCTATACTTCTAAGTTGCCTATAAGTCATTTAAATATGGAAGTTTACTTCTTTGCTGTTTCAATTTGCTCTAATTAATTATACCCATTCTTTGTCTCCTATATAATCTCATAAAAGTCTTCTCTCCACCATTTTCTTTGATAATTCCCCAAAATCTTAAACTAGAGTGACAAGTCATGACTCTCTGTCTTCTCAAATAAACTCTACATTTTGAACATCAATACATCAAAGCTTATCATTAAAGAATTTTAAAGAATAAAACTAAAGAATTTTAAAGTATAAAGAGAGATCTAAAGTAGAATGAATCTTTTCCTTTTCTATAAGTCTGTAGAAGCAAAAAGTAAACAGAATGAATAACTTATTGAGCATCATACATTCACTCTTTGCTCCCTGTGCATGGGAAGGGCACTTCCAGATACCTCTTGGATCTGAGTTCCAAAGTTTGTACCACACACATACAGATGCACACAGTCACATTTACATATACATATATCTGCATTTTTATATATTTACATTTATGTATTTGTATATATATACATATATATATATACATCTATACATGGTTTACTTATTTTCCAATAAATTATTCATAAATACTAGGCTCCAATATTATATTTTGTCAATTAAAACCTAGAAGCTCTTAGATAATGTTTCAGAAAAGAAAAGGCTTTAATTAGCTTATTTAAATATAAAGCCTCTAGAACACTTTCATCTGGAATGCTCCTGATCTTGTGTATGAGGCAGGAAGCCAGATGCTATGATTCTCTAGAGAAATTCTTAAGCTTTAGAAGAAAATACGACCAAAAGCTTTAGAATTACTTTGGTGAAGCAGAGAAACAGTAAACAAAGGAAGTTACTTATATACAGAAATGTTAGTGTAAAGGTATCCTGATTATATAAGAAAGAAACTGTGTTAAATATTGAGGCACTAAATCAATCCCCAATAACCTCACTGAAAGACTCCTTATAGCAGACAAATAAAAATGTAGCAAATAGGGTAGGGGAAAGTCTTGGTGACAAAATGCTTGCCTAGAGTGCTTGAGGCACTAGGATCAAGAAACAGGACTTTCTTCTGTCCTTCCCACCATAAATGTACACTGAGACACACTACATATTATTTCTCTCTTTGTTTCTTTTCCTTTTACAAAATCATTTCTCACTTCCAGCTTGTGTACGATTGTGACTCTAAAGAGAAGATACTTCTCAATGATTAAATTGTGAGCTCCTAACTATTCTTTCTTTACATTTTTAGAATCCAGAACATTTGATGACTAAAATATTATACAAAGGACATGACTGTGTGCAATATCCTCTTCCTTATATTTGTTCTCTAAGTTTATTACATCAAAACACATAAATTGCTTGTGGGATTTAACATGTAGAATGGTAATACAACTTACCTAAAACTATCCCAGGAGATTACACTCAATTGTAAATACTCTGCTAAATGTGTGTGGACAGGATAAGCACATACTCTAGATAATGATGACATTGCTTAGCTTGTAACTTTTCTAACATTTTACACCTTCACCAACAAGAGACCATTGGACCTACAAGTTTCTAAGGCTGTAATTTGAAGAATGTGTCTTTCATCTTCTCAGAGCTATTTTGAAAAAAAGAATGATTTTCTTCTTAAAAATTCTCATCTCCCCTATATTGCTTTTGGAGATGTAAGCACTCCGGACCCATGTCTGGTCCATCTTTTCCGCTTATTACTCTAAATTGTTTAACCTTTTCATGCATTTCATTCCAACACCAGAGACTAAAAGAGAGCTTGAAAAGCCCATTATAAAGTCAGGTCATTATGGCATCCCATTTTATCATTGCTATTGCCTTCTTCACTACAGTCAAAATCTTTTCACAGAGCAACTCAAAGGTGTGCCTAAATGAAAGAAAAATACAGAAATTTTTGGTTATCAACTTTACAATATCTGTGATGTACTACACCCAGAATTATAGGACTCACCTGTGAGAGATTTTTTTAGTTTGGTTTGACGTGGATAAATCTGCTTCTAGTCAGGCCCTTTGAGGTGAGAAGACGCATGCCTTTGGGATGTTAAATCTGAAAAGCACAGAACTTTGATCTTGGTCTTGACCAGGAAAACACACCTTTAACTTGGGCAATACCTTCTGTTGAAAGTCAATATAAGGATAGGGAAGAAGGACACTTTCTTTGCTCCCTTCTTCTCACCTTGCAAGCACATCCATTTATTCATTGGCACGAAAGCCAACTTCTTTAGGATTCCAACATACAGAGAAGACCAGCTGCAACATCAAGTCTTTTGGTACAGAAAAACTACTGGATTCTTGGAATTCTTTTAGCCAGCCATTGCTGAATTAGCTAGACTGCAACCTGTAAGTTATTCCAATAAATGCATCTATCTAATCTATCTATCTATCTATCTATCTATCTATCTATCTATCATAATCTAACTTTCTTTCTTTATATATACATCCATACATATATAAAGAGAAAGAGAGAGAGAGAGAGAGAGAGAGAGAGAGAGAGAGAGAGATTCATTCCATAATTTTGGTGTCTCTAGACAACCCTAACTAATACACTGGGTTTAATCTACAGTCTTTTCTTTCTATTGCAGCAAAATGATGGCAATTACAATTGAAGTATAATCTTTCTGTGTTCAATATAAATTTCTCTGCCTACATATTACCTGTTTGCTATCTTTTAAAGAGGAAATTGAACGGAAATAATTTGTTAAATAAAATTGTGACTGGAGAACTTTTATTGAAATTTACACATGAATTAGCAAAACTCCTGAACAAATGCTAACATTTATGTTTTAATATGTTCATATATGCATAATGCTGAATTAAAGTTGTCTTTTTATCTAAATTACTGACTGCTAGAAGAAGGAATGTGAAAACAGTAACAGATCTCATCAAGGCTTATGATTCGGAATTATAAACACTATTGAACAGGACTGCTGCATGTGGCTAAGAAGAGTTACTAATGACCAGGGAGAATTGCTATCCTGACACAGCAAAAGCCCAAAACATATGGGACAAGCGTTCTTAAAACAATGAATGAAAACCAATGTATATCAATAATTCTGGAAAGTGAGAGAAATCCTAAGGTCCCCTTATAATCCTAGCTGATATCTGTTGTCATTTTGCTCCCTTTGAAAGATCCCTTTCACTTTTTCGTCCATTTGATCTTCTCCCATTCCCTTATACTTTCTGCTGAAGAACAGTTTTTCCTTGAATCTTGTCAACCAAATACAGAAGAATGCTGCATTTTGAGTGTCCCTGAGGATGATGAAAGGATGGAGCATCCCAGATAATCAGATTTGAGCTTCCTAAACCTGTCTGTCTTTCTCTTTTCCAATACAGAAAAGCTGTTGCCAATCTTGAAACTTAACATACTGCAATTATGTGTGCTGGAGGAACTCATTCAGCCAATGGCCTTTGAGATGCTGAGACACATTTGGTGTGGCCTTGGGTACCTTATAAACAGACGTAGAAGCGTGCACACTCTCTTGGCTGCTGAATTTAGTTCCTGTTCCCTGCTTGTGCAAAGACTGTTAATCTGTGAGTCTATCCCTAAATATAGGAATCTTTATTTTAATCTATTTTGAGTTAGTGTGGTACTACTTTAGTGTAATCGCCAACATCTGATGCCTAACATCGATTCCGGGTACATACCTACCAGGACCAGCCCAGAAGGTCCACGCATGCTTGCCACGGCCTGCCGGCTCTTGGCCCACCTGCCTGAATATGCTTCCCACCCTCTACTTTCCCAGCCACATGGTGACTTAGATATCAGTCTACTGTTTGGAAGCACAGACTTTTCTGGTTTGCATTCATAGCTTGCTACTGCCTGCAAGCTTTGGGTTCCTTGATATTCTGGCCAACTCAATCCTTCTCCTTATATGAATATGCTGCTCTTAATTAGTTAACTAAATTTCTTAACAATTAAATCTCATATGATTCAGATACTGGAACCTGCCTTGTCAATGCCAGTTACGTGCACCAGCAATGGTGACACCTGCTGCCCCCAAGAGATTATTATGTCTACAACAATTTACTGAATATTAATAGCAGAGATAAGTTCACTTGATTAATAAATAAATCAATAAATTTGAAAACTATATAATTGCAGAAAATATCACTACCCAGGAATTTTTAATTTTTTTTTACTATGGATGGTATTTTGCAAGTTTTTTGTGGTTTTTACTGATACATTTATTTGTGTAATATTGGGATTTATTTATATATTTAAAAATGGCTTGATTACAGAGTCAATAATGAGGCACTTTAGATATGATACAGTCTCTACATACTAACAATGAATGACGGAATTTATATCATTGAAAATTAAAAGTTAGCTGGAAAAATAATACTATTAAAAAGAATAACAGCAATTTGATAGAAAAATTTCAATCCATGCCAATGGGTTATGAAATCTTACAAAAAAGTTGCTGGTAAATTATCTGTAATGTACTGTTGAAATTGACAGTCAAAATAAATTAGAAAATTATTATAAGTTAACAGATAGACTATCTATCCAGGAATGCAAACTGTACACCATTCAAGTAACATCCAAGAGTGAACAGTTATCATTAATGGAAAAAATCTCATACATTGGTATCTTATGTGCAGAATAAGGACCAGAAGTTATTTGATCAATGAAATCATTAAAAATATTTACAGGTCAAGAGATTCATACTTTATTAAATACAGTGATAAAAGGATTTGAATCAATTGGGGAAGGTATCAAAACTGATAAGCAAGAAGAGAAGGTACAAGAAATGGATTTATCACTGCCAATACTTGTCAGAGTGAGATATGATTTATCAAGAGTTTTAGTTACTTACCCTATAATTCCTTCTGACAAACCATCAAGTAGTAAATAATTAAATGGACTCAAAGAATGTAAATGGAAACCTATAGGTATGAATTATCTAAAAGAAATTAAGCAAATATTTGTACCTTGTGACTTGCATTCACTATTTGTTAGGGAGAATGTAAAGACATGGGTTTCAAGCATTAAGGGTACTCTACACAATTGGCTTCAACTAATCTCATTGGTCCTTGAATACTAACCACAACTACAATGAAAGTGCTACTGACAAGAGGAGACTAAAATATTAGAAAAACAGCGATGAGTCAAAGGATCTGAGGAGTCTAAGAGCAGGACCAATGGATGAATGAGTTCTGCACACACACACAAAAAATGTTGAGGCATTTGACTATAATACTGAGGCTTGGGTAGGGGAAGTACTTTCCAAAGGTGTGAAGAGACATCAGAATGCCAAATGTTTTAGTATGGTAGAATAGGACATCTGAGATGAGATGGTAGAAAAGGCATTCCTAGAAATTATGTCTCCTCTTGAATGACAAAACTAAAAGGTTTCAATCTTCTGGATTCTGTAGAAGATGTGGCAAAAGCCGACATTGGACCAATGAGTGTAGATTAACAAAAGGTAAACGAGGCAACTCATTACCATTGGAAAACTCCTTGGGGACCTCTCACAGGCCCCCAGGTAAATCATGGTCCAGTCATTCCCTGTCACTGTGCAGGATATGTCTCATCAGGAAAATTAAAATCCAGTGCCTGTTGTAAAATAATAAAAAACATATTGTTCTGATGGAAAAACATGGAGAATGAATCAAAAATTCTAATAGAAAATAGGAAGCATTTATTTTGGCAGACTTCTGTAAATGATCAAAGATTAAATCTGATAGTATGGATGAAAGACATTGTAATTGGAGGTTTACTGGAAATGGGTGTGGATGTGACTATTATTACTCTGGAATCTTGGCATCCTAATTGGCCTCTTCAAGATTCCAATTATATAGGTTATAAAATACGTTTACCAAAAGTTAAAACACAAAAAGCATAAATTAGGTGAGACCTATTGCAGACTCTTAATGTCTTTCAAAAATTGTTTGGCAATATTTCCAATCTACCTCCCACTGTTAGGATAACAGCCGGTCTAATAATTCATTTAAACCAAACCTTAGATGGTGACAAAGACTTAAAAAGTCCCAAGAAATTGACAGTTGAATCTGAGAAAGAACAATGATGGAAGAGAAATTATAGAAGGCACATATGAACCAGGCATATTTAAATCTTAACTGCATTCTAGTCATTTTGTCCTCTAGAATTTTCCCTAAATGAATCTTAATGAAAAAGAAAGATATTGCCTTAGAATAGATCTTTTTACCTTATAACTGAGTACAGCATTAAAAACAAGTGGGAAAGGTCTCTGAATTAATTATAAAATGAAATTTAAGATTTCATCAATTAGCATAAATAGAAAATTTTAGGATATATTTATCATATTGCATTGTATATTTCTACCTCTGATCGGGATACTTATACAGTTTTTACATTTTGAGGTCATTGTCTTCATTTGCTGCTGATTGTATAATGATTGTCTAATATATTCTAATATGAAAAATAAAGACTAAATCCTGAGCCTTTACATGATATAGGTATTAAGAATTAATGGTCAATATTCCTCCATGTTTGTTAGAATTAGACTAATCAAGTTCTTTAGATACATAGAAATTTTATTCTACCTAGATAGAAGTGATAATCTTCAACCACTTTAAAGAACTGTAGATAATGACATTTAAATAACTTAGGCTTTGGTTATTTGAGTCACTATTGGTCCTGGCAGCACCCATCTATTCCCAAGAGAATATTGGGCACTGAAGAAACTCCACTTGGAGCTTGTTTTCTTCTTGGAAACACTAGTCTTTGGGCAAAGAGTTATCCGTGCCTCGACCACTGCCACAATGTATAGTGTCTGGACTGGACAAACAGGAGACAATAAAGAAGACTTCCAAACTTTGCAAAAACATGGTAAAGTGGTTTTGAAAATTTTTCTGCATCTGAAAATGGTCTGTCAGTTTTTCTAGGTCTTAGCCAAAGTTTGTTGCTTCAACATTGCAAATAAGACTTTGTGTGATTGCCTAGATAGCCAGTTGTCTCTGATATTTATTGCACATGTTGGTGGTTGCTTGATAGCACTTCCTGTTTACTCAAGTAGTAGTATTTCCCTTTCCAGGTATTCAATGGGGTTGAAGACCAGATAGTTGTAGTTACTTTCCTTTCATGACTTAGTCAAGCTATTTCTAATACAAGACTTAGACAGTTTAGAACACGGTAATTATTGAAATCTTTAGCATATGTTTTTTGCTTAATATTATTCATGATGGTTGTAATTCTAATTTTTATACTTGATATCTGTTCTTAGTCTATATATCTTTGTATTGGATTTGGAATTGTATTATTTAAACAAAAGAGGAAGGTGCTGTTGGGACTCCTTCAACCAATGGTTTTTGAGATGCTGTCCCACTTTGGACATGACTTTTGGTACTATATATACAGATGTAGAAATGCACACACTCTCTTGGCTGCTGGATTCAGTTTCTGTTCGCCACTCATGCAGAGCACTGTTGATCTGTGAGTCTACTTGTAAATAAGGAACCCTTTATTATACTCCATTCTGAGCTAGTGTGGGTCCTCTTAATTGTAATCACTAACATATGTGGGGAAATAAAACCAATTAGACTGCAATTTGGTCTTGAAGAGTATCAATAAAACTAGAATAAAAATAATACAAGTTAAAAAGTTCAGTAATAAAAGGGATGATGTCTCCATTTGATATCAAGTTATTTGATGTAGTATTATGAACAAATTTATAGTAAAATAGGTAATATCAAAGTTTAAAATTCCTAGTAAGATACCTTGTAAATTATTTAGTAAAGAAAAGAAAAAAATAAAACAATGCAAGAAATATGTCACTAGGGAAATTCCCTGAAATCCAAGGATGACCCCACCTAAGACCCTAAACAACAGTGGAGAGGACACCTAAAATGGTCTTTCCCTTTTATTAGATTTTAGAGTCATATGGACAAATATTTTTCTTTTACAAAAGATTATCTTTTCACATGTATAGATGTTGCTGATGCAGGTGATGGAGTTCTTTATATTTTTTTCTCCCTTTTGGATAGGGTAGACAAAGGCAGGAATAAAAACACCTCACCTTAGAAGTCTGAAAATCACAGTAATAAAAATAGTTCTGATTTACTCCATTATGTCTCCTTTAGTTTAATTTTACTTTGAGTATAAAACAATACCCTACAAATGAAAAAAAAATCTGCTGCTTGAATGCTTTCCTCAAATTATACTATGCACTAAAAATAAAATATATAAATTTTCTGTATATCATTTTTCTGTGATAGTAACTGTAAACTTCAGTTAATGTCCTTAATAACTCCAGATAATTAATATGATGTCTCATCATTACAAACAATAAGAAGCCAATTTTGATAGTCCAAATAAAAATCAATATCACTCTGTCAATGAAGTTGATGTCAGTAGAATAATGTGTGAAATATGTATTCAAGTCTTAGTCTTGAAAGTAAAGATTATGGCAAAGCCTTAGGGGGAAACAATGTTGAAAAGTAGCTCTTCTTATTATTCAGAAGAATATAAATGTAGAATTTTTAGAAATATTCATAAAATATATTAAATGTCCAAAAGTACTAAAATGTGTCTGTGTAATTATAAATATGTCAAAAGGTTTAGTAACTATATTGCATATTTCATATACATACAAATGCATATATAAATGTAAGATAGTCACATATAAATTCAGATATATATAATATTGTAAAATGTATTCATACATGGTGTGACATACAATTAAATAGCATTCATGAATTCTGGGTAATAGTGTTCCTGGCTCTCTTTTAAACTAGATGTACTTTGTTTCTTGATAACCCACCACTTCCTAACATTAATGAGATACCAGTATCACAGAAACCGAATATTAAGGAACTAAGGGATATTCCTATTCTCAAAAATCTGTCTTTACTACCAAAATAACCCACTTGAATAGGCAAACATATATATCTACATATTTTGGAATGCAACGTTAATAAGCTGATACTCGTTTAGGAAGTCTGCATTTAAGCAGGCTGTCAGTGTCCAGAACCCATGAGTTTCTCATGATAGAGGTTGGGGCATGTGGATTAGAAATGTAGAGCTACAGGAGCAGAGATATGAAATAAATGCAGACACATAGGATGGAACTGGGAGGGCTATCCAGTGAATGCTGAATACTGAATTTACCTGAATTGATTTTCCATATGCTTACAAACCCCAATTCATAAAGAGGTATGGGGGAAAAGGCAAAAGACAGTTTTAATATGACACAAAGTACAAACAGAGCAACTACTTTACTCAATACTGGAGACATCAAGGCACTATTTGCTGAGTTAAGTTTTCTGATGCTTTAGGCCAGACATTCAGTGACAACACCTTAGACCAAGTATCCTGTAGGCAGCTACTCCATGCGTCATTTTGTCTTAGAAATGAAGAAGTAAGAATAGGCTTGAATTCTATGATCTTTTGTCAAGGTGGAGAAGAGCCACCTCTATGGGACATCTTAACATCCAAAACATCAAGTAATCACACTAGTACAGAAAATCTTATTTGCAGCCATTCATTAAGTCAGACTTCATGTCAGTAACTTTGAAATAGCAAGAGCAGACTTAAGGTTTCTGAAATTCAGCTAAGTCATACAGCAGGGCATTGAGAACCACTATCCAGCCTTTCCCATTTTGGAAGGCCCAGGATTTCTTTCCATGGTTCCCCACATCCTTAGAGACCAGCAAAGATCTTTCTCAGAGCAAGAGTTCATAATTCCTTCCACCAACCAGCAGGGGTATGTGCCTGGACCTCCACTTCCAAAGTTCTTATCTTTTTATTATACCTTGAAATAATGATCTACCATAAAAAAAACAGAGGAAAATAGCATTTGTTAAGCTTTAATGATGTTGTTTTTACAGGTTTCAAAGAAATAGTTCATACTTACTGATTCCATGTGTCTCTCCATTACCTCTTTTTAGATGCTTACACATGCACCCAGGTGAAGTTAAAAGTGCACATGATTTGTATGTTTAGTTCACACACATATGTGTGTGTGTTATATGTGTGTGAGTTTGTGTGTGTTTTGCATACATATATGTATATATATATATATATGGTTATATGTAGGCATATTTCAACTGTCAATGAAAAAGGAAGCCATGAATTGGAAAGAGAATAAGGAGTGGTATATAGGAGGGCTTGGAAATGAAAATTAGCAAAGAAAATGATGCTATTATAATCTAAAAAATGAAGTCCTTGTCTCAAAAAACAAAAAATAAAAATTAAAAAAATACTAAAATATTTTTTAGAATAAATGACTTTAAAGGACATTTGAATATTCATAAAATAGATGAAAAGTTAGGAAGGTGAACAAACTTATTTGCTTGTTCAACTGTTGAGATAAACATTATAAAATAATTATTTCTTTGACTTTGATCAATACAGTTCTTACAATATTTCCTGCCAAAGTTGTGATTTATCATACACTAATGTCTCTGCTGTTCAAATTCAAGTCAAGGGAAATAGTAGAAACTGCAGGATTGTCAGAGTTGAGATTGACGGAGCCAAAAATCTAATGCTGAAACTGTGCAAACCACTAAGCTTACAGGGATGGCTGGTTTAGAGTGTGGTGATGTCATTGTGTGCATCTCAAGTGTTTCTCATTGACTCATGTGTTGATACTTGTGTCCCAGCTGGCAGACCTATTTTTAACATGAAAGCCTTTAAGAAGTGGGGCTTGAGTGTTGGAAGTAGGTCAATAGATGATTGCCTTTGAAGTTACACTGAGCTCCTGGTTCTGATAGAGCATTTTCTGCTGCTTGGAACACATCATTCTAATGTTACCATGGAGCAACTCTTGCCAGCAGGCCTTCCCTGTCATGAGAGGTTGATCTTAAACCATTAGTCCAAATTTATCCTTCCTCCCTTAGGTTCCCTCTGTCAGGCATTTTCTCAGAACAATTAATGAAACAAACTATGACAGATAGAGAAAAGCAACTCACAAGAGGAAGGAGCACCCAGGCAAGGATGTCTGTGCTGATGGAGCCACTGTGACAGGGAGCTGTACAAAACTTCCCTTGTGTGTGCATGTCCTGAAAGATGGATAGTAAAAATTTGATAGGAGCTACTTTTTCATCTGAAGAAGGACTCTTAAGAGAAATCCACACTAGCTCAAAATTGAGTATAATGGGTTATTTATTTAAGGTTAGACTCACAGATCACAATCCTTCGCTGCAAAAGGAAACGGCAACTGAATCCTGCAGCCAGGATAGAGGGCTTACATGTTCTTTACATTGGCATAAATGGTATAAGAGGCCACACCCAAGTGCTACTGGCAGGAGAAATTCCTACAGCATTCATCTGTTAGTAAAATAAAAAAAAACACATTGTAACAAAAGTTTCATGATTATTATCATGTGACAGGAGTCTAATGAATTCTTATATTTTATTCATAGATACAGGTATTTTCTTTTATTTATTTTCTTACAGGTATTATTTCTCCAAATTTTGAATTAGAGAATTAAATTTTATTTCCATTAAAAAATAAAATAAACTCAACATGGAATATTTACTTGCTTGAAACAAGGTGCATTGTTTCCTCATTTGAAATCAGATTTAGTTTAAATTTTCTCATGATCCTTGAGCCAACCAAATAACATATTTTCTATTATAAATAATATAAACACCCTAGAAACATGTCAGTTTTTTTAAACCAGTGAAGACTCCATTTTACACGAATAACTATAAGTGATTTTACAGTTCCTTCAAAGAACATCAAAACAATCTGCTGTCTGCTTCTAATTTAGACAATTTCATGAAAATTTATTTTTCAATAGGAACTATCTTCATGAAAGAAACTCAGTACTCTTTGTAAAATTAATGTGTAAGGAAAATGGCATAGCTCTTGACAAGTGTATAGAGAAATTAGCAAGCCACCTCCTAGTCACAAGAGACATGAGTGAAATTGGCCTGAGGCTTTCACTCAACTTCAAAGTTCTATAGTATCTCCATTGTGAAAGAACTGCTAGATGCCTCATTTCTCAAGTTTTACAGAGAAGGCCTTGTGAACAGGGTGAAATAGGCCATCACCCTTGTCAAGTTGGTCTTATTAAGCTAGAATTTCATAATTATAGCTCTCTGAATCTACCAATGACAACAAAAAGGAAACAACCTCCACTTTATAGAAAATGATGTTTTGCTTGTATTCAGATGTAGACATTAGAATGAAGCCTTTGAATAACTAGTCCTTTGTTCATCTCCACAAGCAATAGACTTAATAATCTTTAATATGAAAGAAATGATGATTTAATCCCTGAACAAAAATGATTTTCTTTTCTTCCCTTAGTAATAGTTATTCTGTTGAGTTATGGTAATATTCTATGTTCAACCACTGAGTTCCAGAATGAAGGAAAAAGAAGGTAGACTTTTGATTATACTAATCAAGAGCTACAGTGCATCCATGAGCCAAATGATGACAGCATCTAAAAAGTAGCTATTGTATTCTACTAAAAATGTTTGAATTTATTGCTTAATGCAGAAAAAATGACTTCTCTCCTCACACCTATTTGTAAAAACTCTAGTCTATATTAACCATCTACATTTGTGTGCCTGAAAATTTATTTTGTGTTTTTTTTTTCATAAGCAATTTTATGATAGCAAATTTATAGGGAGAGTTCTACTCAGCCATAGTGATGAATGGCAGTTGATTAGAATGAGGCCAGAGGCTAATAAGTTTTGGGATAGCCCCTAGACAACAAAAAGATAAAGAGGAAGGAAAATGTAGTGGTTTTCATTATTTGCTTGACAGTCATGAGAAAGTACACTGTTTGGGGGTATTTGCTTTTTAACTAGTATAATAAAGTTAGCACCAAATAAGTAACAATTTATAAAATATGCAAATATAGGAATTTAAAAGATGAATATTTTCATAATGAAGCTCTTTCAGTCAATCTGGGAGTTTTAGACAAGTAGGGTTTATATTAGTTGTTCTCTACCATCCTAATGATGTGACCATTTTACTGCTACAGATTCTCATGTTGTGTTGACCCCAACTATAAAATTATTATCAGTACAAATTTCATTTTCATCAAAAGTTCATTGAAATTTTGCTATAGTTATAAATTTTTTATTAAAAATTTCCATCTCCTCCCTTCCTCCCAATTATCTCCCCCTCCCCCCAGTCCCTCACCCCTCCCTCTCCAGTCCAAAGAGCAGTCCTCCCCCCTCCATCTAGGTCTAGGAAGGTGAGCATCCAAACACACTAGGCTCC
>LOEQ01003650.1:56569-66626 GCA_001685075.1 Bramus lutescens | reverse complement strand
CTATAATTTTGTTGAATATATTTTCTGGGCCTTTGAGCTTTAATTCTTCTCCTTTTTCTATCTCTATTATCCTTAGTTTTGGTCTTTTCACAGTGTCCCAGATTTCCTGGATGTTTTGTGTTAAGAATATGTTGCATTTGTTATTTTATTTAATCAATGTTTTTGTTTCCTCTATAATATCTTCAGTGTCTGAGATTCTTTCGTCTATCTCTTGTATTCTGTTGGTTATGCTTGTCTCTGTATTTCCTGATTGATTACCTAGATTTTCCATATCCAGCCTTCCCTCGGTTTATGTTTTCTTCATTACCTCCATTTCACTTTTCATGTCTTGAATTGTTTCCATTACCTGTTTGATTGCTTTATTGTTGTTTTCGTTGATATCTTTGAGAGATTTATTCATTTCTGCTTTCTTTTTTTTATCTTCTCCACTTCTTTACAGCAGTTTTTCACATCCTGTTTAAGGTCCTCTATAATTTTCATAATGTTACTTTTAAAGTCGATTTATTCTACTTCTTCTGGAATAGGGTGTTCAAGTCTTCTTGTTGAGTCATTCCTGGAATCTGGTGTTGTCATGTTGCCTTTCAGGTTGTTGGAGGAATTCTTGCATTGGTGCCTGCCCATCTCTTCCTTCAAATGCAGCCAGGAGAGTCTTGGCATCTTGGTCCAATCTATGCTAGGACTGACTCTGGGTATATCTCTTTAGAGCAGAAGCAGGTCAAAGACCCTGCAGACAAAAGGGCAAACTTGGGTAGAGAGTAGAGTTGTGCAGAGCCAAAAAGCCCCTGCAGCAGGAGCTGGAGGTACCTTGCACTCCCCTCTGGCCAGGCGGGTGCACACTCATCCCTCTGGGTGGGTAGCCTCAGTGCATCAGCAGGAACTGTTCCTGGGCCAAGGACCTCCCAGACAATTGTCCCTGACTCTTTTGCTGGCTTTTGGGATCATATTCCTCATCTGGTTCACCTTAATACTGGGGCGGGGGGCACTATAGATTTTTTTTGTATATTAGAAAAAAAACCTATTTTTTCAGCTAATTTTTGGGTTTTGTCTAGCTTTTCTATTTTTTCTGCTTTTAGCATAAAATTTTAAATTGAAATTTAATCAACATTTTCTTGAAGTAAATTGCTGCACATTCTGTCTAGCTAGGCCATTTTGTTTAAAATAATTTGCTGAAGGCTATGACCCTCGTCTCTTTTACAACCACTTTACAGGACCTTTGTTCTAAGTTCCTGAGTACATTTTTTAAATTTTATTTTGTGCAACTAGTAAGCAAGAATGGTTCCTTATGAATTATGAGTCATTCTGCATAAGGAGCAGAAACTCCCAATAAAATCTATCATAAAGCACTACTCTCAGTAATATAACTGACATTGCTGCCTCAGCTGTTTGTCCATTGTCTCTTTCATTTTAGTAGGTTCCCGTCTCCTGATACACAGATGGATTGCTGACAACTTTTAGGATCTGTGCCATGTGTGATGAAAATAGGTAGGCACAGAAGAACAGCAGTAGAATTCAGTACATACATCCAGATTTCTCTGAGATAAAGGTCACGTCATCCTGTGGTAACCTCAGGTCTATTCTTCAGAGGCTGTCAGTCTACATTATTTTCTGTGAGAAGAAGTATACATAACATTAGTTGACCATTTTTTCCCTTTACTGCATACACAATACATGAATTTTTTCTCTCAGATAAAATATTTATTCTTGGATTATTATTTGCTCAAATAAATCTGAGTGTTTATACTGCAAAAATGGTACCTGCTTCATGCATAGTCAAGTTAGTAAAAATTCCTCTGAGTTTCACCCTTGTCATCATACAAGGGCTTCTTTATAATACTATGAAAATTCAGGAGATTCTTATAAGATATAATCCTAACCTAGACAGAATTTTCAGAGTCTAAGATGGCTAGAATATGTAGGACATGGATAAAGCCAAAGAAAATATGTTTACAGGTGAAATTTTAGAACACCATTCTTCCCAAATATAGGGCAATAATCTTAAGACAATGAACAAAAGAATTTCCAGAAAAAGAACAATAAATTGGGAACTAAATGTAAAGAATTTTGATAACATAACAGTTCAATTCTATCTCAAATTCTCAATAGCTACAATGGAGGTAAAACTTATAGGATATTAAAGGCCAAATGACAATAATACCTTAGCAAAGAAGTTAAAACAGTTATCCCAGAAACAAAAATACTACTTAAAAAATAATATAATCGCAACCTAGACAGCATTTTCTATTGAATAATAATCTACACATGGGCTGGAAAAAATGGCTCTGTGGTAAAGAGCACTGCCTGCTCTTCCAAAGGTCCGGAGTTCAATTCCTAGCAACCATATGTGGCTCACAACCATCTGTAATGGGATCTGGTGCCCTCTTGAGGAAGAGACCTAATCAGTCATCCTCATCAACTTAGACCATGAAATCCAATATGGACAAGTTTATCAGACACACACACACACACACACACACACACACACACACTGAATCCTATTCCTTTTTTTAATCCCAGAATGGTGAATTTACTCTATTGTGCTAAATTCATACCAAGATTTAAAGGAACCAAAAAACAAAAAACTTTAGCCACTAGGAAAAAAATACTGATAATATAATCAAAGCCTATTTCATTATGATAAAATTTATACAGAGGGAAAACCTAATTGGCTAAAGTAAAAGAAATGCTCATAGAATGTAGGTAAGCCGGAAACTTATGTTATGAACTAATTTTTATCAGATTGATTGAACATCCAGACAAATTAAAAATAAGCAGAATTTAAGAGATGGTGTAAAGTAGAGTTGGAAAAAGAAGTATCTGTGAAGTATGAAAACAATGTGTGCTTGTGCAGATGGCGAGCCAAATGATTTTTGCAGGGTTTACACAGCACACTTGCTACTCACCATGTTTCAGTATTTCCCTGCTCTTCTCTTCAATTTCCTTTCCTTGTGGCTTCAGCATCATAACAAACAAGCAATTATTGGAGATTTCAACTTTATATCTGGCTTGTCTTCATCTTTCACTCTCTAACGATTTCAAATGGCTATGATGATTCTTGTCATATGATCTTATCACTGTGTAGTAGCTCTGACCCATTCAAACTGGAATTTTGATATTTTAGCTTGATGTCATAGAATAACATACTCCTATTAGATATAAACCCAATTCAATCTAACCCCAGACACCAAGTCACAACAGGTTTCTGGATTTAGAGCTAAAAGTTCTGAGAAGCAGCAACCTTTAAACATCTCTATATCATTAACATGAAGGCAAAACCATGTCACTCAGAATGCTCTACAAATGATAAGAATGAAGGAGAACATGTCAAGTGCCAAGCTTCACTGTTTTCCATGGAGAAATGCCTTTCCTTCATCTCACTTCAATTAAGCTGTAAAACACGTTTATCACAAAGAGTGCAAATCATTGCTGATCTACAGGGTTAACAATGAAGAAGGTAAAGGAGCAATAACTATGTTGCATTTGAAACAGCAATAAGTGCCTACATTAAAATCAAGATATACATAGTGCTCTTAATGATTATAGGCTTTTAGAAAGCTGAGTAATTTCAGATTTCTGTGAGAAAAATGTGTGGAAACTACAGATATATTGTGATAATTTGTTATTGTAAAAATATTTACATAAGAATACTACCATGATACTTATGTAAATTTTTCAGTTAACATGACATAATTTTCTTGAGACAAAAGAAAATCTTACTGTATATTCATGCAGCTTTTCTATAATCTTCAAAACTATTAGACTAGAGATTTAAAGATTTTATTGAAACAAAATTATAGAATATTGATTCACAGGAGTGATTTTCACATTTTCAGAAAGAAATAGTTTTTACATCAACTTGTGAAAATTATTGAACCCATTGAAAAAACATAAATAAGGAAAGGCATGCCCTTGTCTCGAAAAACTATATTTACACAGATGTCCAAAGTTGACCAGGTGAGCACTTGCTCTCAAGCTCAGAAATCAGAATTACCATGGAGCGAGGAGAGGATTTTCTGCAGAGCTAGGGATGAATGGATGGTCTCGTGTGCCAATGTAGGAGAACTGTTACAGAAATATAATTCTGCTTATCTTACCATTAAGGCCAGTTAAAAACAAACTGCAGAAAACAGACATGGTTGGTGGTGTAACTTGATATGAAACACTTGCCTACTGGTTTAGCAGGCACAGAGCCTTAGGGAAATAAAGGAGGACACAAAAGGGAAAGAGAGCCAGAGGGGAAAGGAGAAGGATTCATTTTAGAAAAAAAAAAAAGCAAACAGAGACTAGAGAAGTGGCACAAGCCTGTAATTATTGTACTTGGAAGGTGAAATTACGAAGATTAGGAGTTAAAATTCATTCTTAGTTATATAGTGTGTTTGATGGCATTATTAAATGTATGAGACCCCACTTCCAACAAAACAAAACAAAAATGCAGGCATACACAGTGGCAGTAAGCTTATCTTTAATTATATTCATATGATGCCAAATTAAATCTGGAGTTAACTAAACAATATTTCAGTTTAAGTCTCTCATTCAACATTTGTGAAATATTTGTATTATGAATCTTAATCATGGTAGTAAATTTGACTTAATTTGGAAATACTTAGAAAATTTGTAAAACATATTTCCAGATATAACTTGGAGATATAACTGACTATAACCTAGAGATGATTGTCACTCACATCAGTAAAAGAGGGAGCACAGCCTATCTTAATGTGGGCGAGCCTCATGCCATAACTGGATTTGCTCCCTGTTTCTCCTGTGTGGTACAGTTGAGAGCGGCATTCTTTTTTCCTCCTGTGCAGCAAGGACCATGTAGTAAAGGCTTCTCTGCCCAGTTTAATCTTTGCTTTGGTTCCTTCCATACATCATATTCTGTACAGGGATTTAAGAGTGCAGGTATTGTTAACCTCCTTGTGATTCTATGTGACAGATTGTGGTAAGTGACCATCAAGGACACAGTGATATTATTACTGTGGACATTAAAAAGTAATGTTTCTGAGCCAATGCAGGCTATGACCCCTCACTGTAATCATATCCTGTATTTGTTCAAATATCTACTTCACATATTTAAGTTGGGCATTTTTTTCACCTATTGAGATTAAACATGTATTCTCCAATTGATGACAATATTGTTTAAGTTAAATCGACAACTTACTCTACAACAGACAAAGTAGAGAATGTCTCTCTTTCCATAGGATATGCATGACAAACACAGGTTCAAAAGTAGATTTTAATGATAAAAGGACTAGATCAGTCCAATGCATAACTTATATTCTTGAAGAGTTGGTAAAGAGGCAAGGCTTGACTATAATGTGGGATATTTTGCCTTCAGGGTATTGGTACTGGTATTAGGCTAATTACGTTGTTTGGATGGAGACTGTCTTCTGTTTTGGCAGTGGAAGTAACTACTACCAGCAACCACACACTCAGTTGGAGCTCTCACTTTCTTTTTTCAAACTTGAAAGTTTGTTTTATAAGAATATTGATTGTTAGCTGTGCAGTGGTGGTGCATGCCTTTAATCCTAGCACTTGGGAGGCAGAGGCAGGTGTATATCTGTGAGTTTGAGGTCAGTCTGGTCTACAAAAGCTAGTTCCACGACAGGCTCTAAAACTTAAAAAAAAAACCTGTCTTGAAATAAAGCAAAACAAAACAGAGAGAGAGAGAGAGAGAGAGAGAGAGAGAGAGAGAGATCTCCTTCAGGCCCTAATTAAACGTCTTTGCATGAAGTATTGCTGGACCCATCAAACAGAGTGGTTGAACTTCTACAGGATCAAAGTCAAGGTTTCCTGCCTCCTAGGTGAGCAGAGACAGGATCTGGGTTGTCTCTGAATTAATTGCCATCCAGTGGAAAAATCATCTTCTCTTGGCAAGGTTGTAAGCAGCACTAATCTTTGGCTGTAAGGATAAATATTTAGAAGGTAGTTGAATATTGTACCAGTTCATCAAAATGATAGTAGTAACTTCTCTCCTAAACTATAGCTTCTCAGGCCATAGATTTATGTCAAGAATTATGATATTATGATGTGCCTCATCATACAGAGTGGGCTTTGAATTTAATCAGATAATCACTTGTTATCTGAAAACCTTTATACCGTTATGGTACCATTGCATAACCCTTGACAGTCTGGTGAATATTATAGCTCACAGAGTTTACCTCTGTTCTTTCACTTTCAACCTTACATTAAAAATACAGAATTTTCATGGGAAGCATCAATTACATCCTGAACCTGCCTTCAGAATGAGTTTTTGTGGACTAACAAACGAGATTCATATGCTTTAAGATTAAAATGTTCTAATATGTTACTTATGATAAAAAACCATGAAAATGTTTCATAGCATAATAATCACTATATAAATCATCATATAATTATTTACCTTATACTCTCATTTTTTCCAGTGATGAAATAAATACAGGTTCAATTTAATTCATGTCTCAAGATTTAAGGCACAGCAACTTTAACTTCATAAGATCAGCAACTAACTTATTCAAAACTTAACAACTTGAAGGTAGTTGTTTTTGATGCTTGTATACTTAAAATGAGCCACATTTAGGAGATAAGAGTTGGGATATATTTACTCACAATTTTTTGAGACTTTATTTTGGATTATCTCAATATATCATCAAAGGCAAATCAGGTTGTTGAATTTGCCTCTCACTAAATCCCTAAGTAACTATGACAACAAGAAAGCAACCACACTGACAAAGATCTTTCGTCAGACTCTCTTTGTTTGCAAAAGGATTAGTTCCATTATAGTGATACTGTTTAAATTTCATCAGATTATCTGAGATTTGAAAGCGTAAAATAGAAATGAAATCAATACATATTTTTATTATATATAGTCAAATGCAGTATAAATTGAATACCACACTCCCAAAATGCAATTTTATTTCTTTACAGGATTTTCTGAAAAGCATCAATGAAGTAATGCCTTAAAAGTTATTTTGTAAACCATAAAATGCTTCAATAACAGAAAACATTATTAGTAGTGTCAGGTAACATATCAATACAGAATACCTTGCAAGATTTTGTACTTAAGTTTGCATCAGACATAGCATGTTTAAAAGAGGTAATAACATCATAGTGATGTCGTGTCATGTGAGGATTCATGTCATCACCTACTGTGCTCATTGTTATTAGGTCTAAGCATAATGCAATCCCCTTTTTTCATTCATTATCTTTTTCCTCAATTCTCTCTCTTCCTCCACCTGTGTGTTCCTTGAACTTTTTTTGTAATGGACACACAGACACACACACACACATATTATANTCCAGATGATAGTTTCAAACCATCTTATGATGCATTTAGAAGGATTTTCCCAGACAAGTATCCTGAGTTATATACCCTATTGTTTCAGAATTTACAAAAATAAATCTCTATTCTTTGCCGTTTGTACACTGTTCAGTGTTTTGTTAAGATAACAGAAAGGAATTGAAGGCATCAAATAAAGCCTAAGTAGCTGCACATTCAAAGACCTTTAGATATATTAATTTATTACAAATGTGACAACCTTGGATACTGACTGTGGGGACTAGCACATGCTAGGCCAGTGATCAACCACAGATGCACATCTCCAGCTCCTACCGTTATAATTTATCTATGAAGTGGACTGGGAATTAGAGTTTAATGATACTTTAAGTATATGCAAATAAAGAGTGAAAGAAACAAGTATATTATTTGTTTATATTCATAAAGCACATGGATAAAGCTTTAGGCTATTTATCAAACTTTATCTAACACTCATAAATTTTAAAACTTATTTCCCAAAAGGCATAATATATTAAAGCAAACAAAAATTTATCATTTATGACAAGAAAGTGCCATTGAGTCCTTATGCTTTCTTAAAACATGTTTAGTATGTATACCTATGCATATTAAAAGCACTTTGGAAGAACAAATGAACCAGGAATTATATAGATTTAGTTGAAGAAGTGTATGCATAAATGAAGAAAAATGTTGAAATTTAATGGCATTTTGAAATGCATTATACCATGTAATCCATAGATAAAGAAAATAATAAAAATGTAGAATCAGTACATAAATATATGTAAGTAGTCTATTTTATCACTTACTAGTAATATACACTCATGAACAAATAAAATTATGAAGAAAGAGGCACTTGTGTCAAGATAAATGCTAACAAATTTCAAGAATAATATTATGCCTGCATAAAATTAACTGGGAGCATTGTGAATCACTTCATCTTGCTACTTCTGTGAGAGCATTTTCTACTACATTATTTAACACCATGTGACAATGATATGCCTTCAACTCACATGCTTGTTCTGCCTATTGATTGTGAAAGGTGAACAAATTCTGTTCTAGCATATAGATCATAGTCAATATATATAGTTATGTGATAATTACTATCAATAGGTTTCTGGTACACTACTAATTTTTAATTAAATTTTGGGGAAGTCATTGTTATAGGGAAATTTTTACTGATGGGTTTCATTCTTAAACCAACATTGTACATGTGTTAATTACATAATTATTTTTTCTGTTAAAAATGTATCTGTTGTTTGATTTTTATTGTTACTAACTTTACAAGTACGAATTTATTATATTTCCTCTTACATTCTTACAACCCATATAAAATGTATGGTTTGTCAATAATTATCCCCAGTTAATGAGAATATTTGACAGCATCTAATGTAATTAATTCAACCTAAAAAATCCATTAAACATATAATCTTAGATTTTGATGAAACATGTTTAAAGTTAGCTATGAAGAAATTGATAAACCTAATATATCTTTAGGAAATGAGGATCTAGGTTAGGTAAATGTTAAGACTTCCAAGACCTGATGAAGGTCTTTGTATAATATACAGTTAGGTAAGCTATTTTAAGAGGCCAAAGGGATGACTCAGTGGTCAAGAACACTGCTTGCTCTTTCATAGGTCCTGAGTTCAGTTTCTAGCAACCTTATGGTAGTTCACAACCATTTATAGTGCTATGTGATGCTCTATTCTGGCATAAAGGCATTCATGTAGATAGAACACTCATATACATAAAATGAATACATATATCTTTAAGCATATTTAATTTAATATTTACATGATGATGTGTGATTATTTTCTAGAAAGATATTAAAGGGGCTAATCTTGAAACATGAAATAATTACCTAAAAATAATGCCTTATGAGATGTGTAAAACTTAGATATTCTCTGGCATTTATGTGTTCAAAATACGTAAATTAATACATATGAGTATGTCTGTTATGTTTCCTACTTAGTTTATTCTATGGTCAAAAACAACTGCAGGAAAATTTCTGAACACTTCAATAAAATAGTATCCTTTCCTTTTCTTGTTTTTATTTTGAGATTGTAATAAAGCTAAAAAAATTTCCTCCTTCTCTTCTCTCAAATTCACCTACACATCTCTTATTTTTTATCAAATTTATGGCTTCTTTTGTCACTACTTGTCACAGGTCATACACCCCCCACACACACACTCCAAACACATAAGTACAACCTGCTCAGTTTGTATAATCTTACTTGTCTGAATTTTTTCAGTACTGATCAATTGGTGTTGGATAACCAATTGGTGTACTCTTGCACTCTTCGCTAAGGAAGATTATTGCATTTTCTTTTCTTACCACTTGTATTTGACTTTTTTAGTTGAGATTATTGATTAACTAATGATGTTTTAACCATTAAGTGAGAAACACATTGATATACACAGGTCAAATTTAACATGATATAATTTTATTAGACACACAGATTATTCACTTTATATCATTTCTCTGCAGTGAAAAGTATAGTTCTCAAACCCCAGAGATACTTGCTGTTATATTTTAAATTCTAATAAGTCTTAAAATTGTTTAAAAAATTAAAAAAGAAGTCCATTAAGAAATCAAGACTTCTCTAGGATCACGAATTATTGGGATGGAGGAAGGGAGGATATGGGAGAAGGAAAGTATATGCCTTAATTAAAGGAGCCATGTTAGGGTTGACAAGAGACTTGACTCTAGAGGGGTTCCCAGGTGTCCAAGGAGATGTCCCCAGCTTGTTACTAGGGCAGCTGAGGAGAAGGCACCTGAACTGGCCTTATCCT
>LOEQ01003650.1:36165-56433 GCA_001685075.1 Bramus lutescens | reverse complement strand
CCTTCCTAGACCTGGATGGAGGGGGGAGGACCTTGGACTTCCCACAGGACAGGGGACCCTGACTGCTCTTTAGACTGGAGAGGGAAGGGGAGGAGGAGGAGGAGAGAAATGGGAGGAGGGGAGGAGGTGGAAATTTTTAATGAAAAAAAGAAATCAAGACTTGTGTAGAGTTAAAGCTGTTTGGGCTTTCCCCCATGCAATTTTTCATGCTTATTGTTGTTGTCCTTGTTCAGGTCACTCTTGTTTTCACATTCCTTAATAATTGTAATCCTCTGCCCACACATTGAAAACTTTTCCTTACAACAGATGGAGATCATTTCATTAAACCACAACCAATCAAAATGCAGAGCTATGGTGTTCATTCCCAATAATCTATAAAACAACTCCCATATCTCAGGCTCAGGGGTCATAAAGAATAGTGGAAGACCCATAGGGTCAGAAATCTCATTAAACATTAAACTGAAAATCACAGTATATGTACAGAGATGTTGATGCCAACTTTTGCTTGCCCTTCATTCTCTGTGCATGCTGCTTCAGTCTCTGTTGAGTTCATATGAGCTTTGATCATACTGATTTAGAAGTCCCTGTTTTCTCAATCTCCTCTATTCCTTCTGGCTCTTATACTCTTTCTGCACTTTCTTCCATGGGATCACTAAACAGTGCGGAAAGGGAGTTGAAGTAGGCATCCCATTTAGGTTGCAAGGGCTCTTACTTTCTGCTTAATGTCTGTCTGTGGGTCTATGTTTGGGTAAGCTTCTCTAATGATGACTGGGCAAGGTTCTTATCTACGATTAACAGAATGTCATTAGAAATCATTTCATTGCTATGTTTTCATTGTTGGTTAATTGTTTTGTTTTTTAGAGCAGTATTTCTTGGTTTTACTCTATGTCCCTGAGATATCTAGTTTCTGGTTCTTTGTCACTCAAACTCCACCATACATACATAGGTTCCAGCTCATGGAGAGGATCTTAACTCCAAACACTTATTGATTGGTGACTCTCACAAGCATTGTGCTATCGCTATACTAGCTTATCTTGTAGATATGAAACCATTCGCATAACAAAAAATTGTGGCCGCGTTGCTGTTCGTGTTTCTCTTTGGTAGAATGAAGAATACTTTCCTGTAACAAAGATGCTAGAATATATGGGTAAAAGCTCTATGTAGGCATGAGCTTGACTTCTCCATGTTCAAGGAAATGTGTAGGTGCTGTCTTTAGCAATGGGAACTTGCTATCAGTTTGTAAAGAGTAACCTACAGTCTTGGAAACAGCCTGACTTCTTGCGGGATTCATAATGAACACCTTTGTCCAACAATTTATTTAGATGTCATCTAATCCCAGTACTAAAAACTTTATTTGGTAATAAAAGACAGGCTATTGTGGCTCTGTCTCCCCAGTTAGTCAGTGAATTTAGCATTCTAAATTCACTGAATATATATATATGAAGTTACTACTCTATTCATTTTCCATATTACTTCTCAAATAGACCTTAATTTTAGCTGTCTCATCATATTGTATTCCATCACTCTTTTCCATTTCCTCTTTTACCCCATTGATCCTTTTATTTCAGTTCCTCCCATTAGCTTATACCCATTCTATTTCACTTTCAAAATAAAATCTCCCTGTATCCCCTAGTTCCTCATTCTGTACCTAACCTCTATTTTTTTATGACTTGTTGCTTAGTAATTTTTAACTAAACAGACAATTTCCACATATAAATGAATACATATCATTTTTTCTGTCTGTTTCTTCCACTAGGATGATTTTTTCTAGTTTCCTGCATTTGCATGAAAATTTCATGATGTTGGATTTTTTAGTGGTAGAGTAATAATCCATTGTGTAAATATACCACATTTTCTTTATTATTTTTTTGGTTAAGGGACATCTAGATAGTTTTAAATTTCAGCAGACATGATTGAGCAAGTGTCTCTGAGGTAGGAGGAACGTATGTATTTTGGGTATGTATCCATGAGTGGTACAAATAATTCTTGATGTAGATATATTCCCATCTTCCTGAGGACTGCCATATTGATTTTCATAGTGGTTGTCCAAGTTTTCTCTCCTCCTAGAAATTAATGAGTATTCCACTTGTCACATTGATCTTGGTCATTCTGACACGTTTAAGATCTCAGTGTAGTTTTTGATTTGCGGTTTTCTGATGGATAAGGATGCTGAACATTTTTTTTGTTTTTGTTGCTTCTCAGCCATTTGATCATCTTTTTACTGATAATTATACGACACGTTATTTTATAACAGAGACAAATGATGCCTTCTATAAAACAAAGTATATTTCTTGACCCTGTTAATGAAAGGTGTTTTCCTACTGTAAAAGTTACACACTTGCCAGCATCCCCAGGAGATTTTATTCTCTTTCTCAGGTATATTTTAGTGTAATAAAAGTGTGAATATTAAAATATAACAGTAGGTAAGTTTAATATACACTTTTGCTCTTAAAATCATAACACCATCACCACAGTTTATATGAATCACCTTCCTGTTATCAAACTTGTCATAGGTACCGACTGATTTGTTACCATGTTTGGAGGTTCTGGAATCTCATGAAAATGATGATAATTAACCTATTTTGTGGGCACTTACACTTTATTTTATGTGATCTCTGTGATTCTTTTATTGTTGGAGGGGGGAGCAGATTTCAAGACAGGGTTTCTCTGGTCAGCTTTGGAGCCTGTCCTAAAACTTGCTCTGTAGACCAGACTAGTCTCAAACTAACAGCGATCCATTTGCCTCTGCCTCCCAAGTGCTGTGATATAAAGACTGTGCAATCAGTGCTTGAGATCTCTGTGATTCTCTCTCTCTCTCTCTCTCTCTCTCTCTCTCTCTTTCTCTCTCTCTACTTCTTACTTTCTTTTTCTGAATGGGCTGATTGGATTACAGGTAGACTAGGCTGCTCTTGTCATTTTCCTTCTTGCATTCTTATTACTGTGGCTTGAATTGACTGCTAGTGTCTGCTCGGTCACTACATCCTGGGACATTTTTCAGTGAAAATATTTTTTGAGATTAATCTTTTCTGCTTTGAATATTAATATTTAGTTTATATTGTTGAGTTATCTTGATAGAAAACATATAAGAATTTACTACTAAATTATTTTTATACTGGGCTTACTGATAGGGTTTAGTAATAATAAAGAAAGCTGTACTAACTATTCATAAATAACTTTTTGGATGAACAAGTTTTCCTTGATCTTGAGGAAATATGTAGGAGAAGAACTTTCAAGTTACATGATAACAATACATTCAGTTTTCTAAGAAGTTTATGAAAACAAATAGAAACTGCCTATAATTTGCAAAAAATAACTTCATAATAAATCTAAAAGAAAGGGTAATATACAAATCACTGTTTTTCAACCACCAAAATTATTATACTTACTATAGTTGTACAAATAGATGTTTCAATCCTTAAATGATTTTTTATGGAAAACATAGTAATTATGTTCCTAACAACATACAAGCCTTATTCCTTTTAAATACATCAGCAGTAATAGATATATTTAATCCATTACTTCTACATGATATGTTCTCAAGTCTTGTAATATAGACTTGCAGATGATAGACAAACTAATGGGAGAGAAAATACTGCAGACTGTGCCCGTACAGAATTGCTCCCAAAATATCTACCCAGAATCTTATTTATGAGCTTATAGAAGATTGACATATTCTACAAGATACATTACATAAATTCCTCAAAGTTTTGTGATGAGGAGTGATAGATGACAAAGAGTAGAGAAATGGTAAAAGGACTTCCACAGTGCACAGTAAGACAGTGTTGGTGATGTCATTGTGTCATCAGTGAACAAAAACTATTAAAAACACTTTCGTTTTTAGAGTAAAAGAAACTTTCGTCTGAGCTAAGTATGAGTGACCATGTCTCACAAAAACAGACTGGGTTACCACAAATGACATGTTCCAAAGTATAGTCAACATCATGACCTTTTTAAAAATTATTTCTTTTATTATTTCTAAAAAACAACTTATTTTTTTTTATTATACAAACGAATCCAAGTTCTCCCTCCCTCCCATTCCTTCCACTTACCTCCCCCATGCCCATCCACTCCTCAGAGAGGGTAAGACACATTGCATTGGTGAAGGTCCAAGGCCTTCCCTACTTTATCTAGGCTGAGCAAGGCATCCATCCTAAGAGAATAGATTCCCGAAACATCAGTACAAGCAGGAGGGAAAAAATCCTGGTGTCACTGCCAGTAGCCCCTCAGTCTGCCCCAGCCATGCAACTGTCATTCACATTCAGAGGGACTAGTTTGGTCCTATGCTTGTTTCTTCCCAGTCCAACTGGTGTTGGTCAGCTCTCATTAGCTCAGGTAGACTGTTCCATCATGGTCTTGACCTATTTGCTCATATTCTCATTCATCCCACTCTTTAATTGGACTTTGGGAGTTCAGTCCCATGTTCCAAGCCTCTGTTTCCATCAGTTGCTGGATGAAGGTACTATGGTGATATCAGTCTGACTACAGGGCAAGGCCGGTTTGGGCAAACTCTCTTCTATTATTTAGGTTCTTAGCTGGGGTCATCCTTGTGGATTCCTGGGAATTTCTCTAGAGCCATGTTCTTGCTAATCTCATAATGACTTCAACAGTCAAGATATCTTTTTTCTTGTTCTCATCTCTGTACTTCATCTTGACTATCCCATTCCCTGAAGTTCTCCTTGCCCCTCTTTGTCTCCCCCCCCTACAACTTCCAACCATTCTTCTCCCCTACCCCATGTTCCCAATTTTGAGAGGTGATCTTCTCAATTTTGACTTTCCATGTGGATCTACATGTGTCTTTCTTAGGGTTCAACTTATCACTTACCTTCTCCAGGATCATGAACAATAGGCTCAATATTTTTTGTTTATAGCTAGTATCCACTTATGAGTGAATACATACCCTATTCATGTTTTTGGGTTTGTGTTACCTGGCTCAAGATGGTATTTACTAGTTCCATCCATTTGCATGCAAAATACAACTTGTCATTTGTTTCCAGCTACGTAGTACTCTAATGTATAAAGGTGTTACAGTTTATTCATTCTTCAGTTGAGGGGAGTCTAGGATGTTTCTAAGTTCTAGCTATTACAAATAATGCTGCTATGAACATAGTTGAACAAATATCATTTTCTGATGTCTTCTTCAATTTCTTTCTTCAAAGACAATGTTCTTACTGAACAAATCTTTCACTTCTATGGTTAGCGTTACCCCACGATATTTTATGTAATTTGTGGCTATTGTGAAAGGCAATATTTTTTGATTTCTTTCTCAGATTCATTGTCATTTGTACATAGGGCAGCTACTTTTTTTTTGAGTTGACCTTGTATCCTGCCACATTACTGAAGGTACTTATCTTGTGTAAGAGTTCCATCATAGTGTTTCTGGGGTTACTTATATATACTATCATATCACATGCAAATAATGAAAGTTTGACTTCTTCCTTTCCATTAATCTCCTATTGTTGTCTTATTGCTAAAGCTAGAAATTCAAGAACTATGCTGAATATATGTGGAGAGAGTGGACACCCATGTCTTCTTCCTTATTTTAGTGAAATCACTTTGAGTTCCTCTCCATTTAATTTTATGTAGTCTGCCAGCCAGTTGTATATTACTTTTATTATGTTTAGATATGTTCCTGGTATCCCTGAATTCTCCAAGAGCTTTATTATGAAGGAATGTTGGAATTTGTCGAATGCTTTTTTTCAGCATCTGGTGAGATGATCAAATTTTTTTTCTTTCAGTTTTTTTATATGGTGGATTACGTTGATAGATTTTTTGTATGTTGAAACATCCCTGCATCTCTAGGATGAAGCTGACTTGATCATGGTAGCTTTTTTTTGCTCTGTTTTTGCATTCGGTTTGCCAGTATTTTATTGAGTCTTTGTGTTGTTTCGTTATCAGGGTAATTGTAGCCTCATCAAAAAGACTTTGGCAATGTTCCTTCTGTTTCTATCATGTGGAACAATTTAAGGAGTATAGGGATTAGCCCTTATTGGAATTTCTGGTGGAATTCTGCACTAAAACCATCCAGCCCTGGGATTTTTTTGGTTGGGAGGCTTTTGGTGAAAGCATCTGTTTCCTAGCATTTTATAGATCTGTTTAAATTGTTCACCTGATCTTGATTTAATTTTGGTATATGGTATCTATTCATAAAATGGTCCATTTCTTTTACATTTTCAAATTATTTGTAGTACAAATTTTTTAGTATAACCTGATAATTCTCTAGATTTCCTCATGTTCTGATGTTATGTCCCTCTTCTCATTTTTGATTTTGTCAATTTGGATGTTCTCTCTTTCTTTTGATTAGTTTGGATAAGGAATTGTTTGTCTTGTTGATTTTCTCAAAGAAGCAGCTCTTTTTTCTCATTGATACTTTGTATTGCTTTCTTTGTCTCCATTTTATTAATTTTAACCCTGAATTTGATTATTTCCTGTCATATACTACTCCTGGGTGTGTCTACTTCTTTTTGTTCTGGAGCTTTCAGGGGTGCTGTTAAGTCACTAGTGTGAAATTTCTCCACTTTCTTTATGTTGGCACTTACTGCTATAAACATTTCTTTTAGCACTGCTTACATAATGTCCCATAGTTTTATGTATGTTGTGCCTTCTTCTTCATTGAATTTGAGGAAGTCTTTAATAATATTTTTTTTTATTTCTTCCTTACCCAGGAGTGGTTCACTATTTCACTGTTCAATTTCCATGAATATGTAGGCTTTCTGATAGAGTGTTGTCATTAAATTCTTACTATCATCCATGATGATCTGGTAAGATACAGGAGACTACTTCATTTTTTGTGTGTCTGTTGGGGGCTTGCTTTGTTACAGAGTATGTGGTCAATTTAGAGATGGTTCCATGAGTTGCTGAGAGGAAGGTATATTATTTTGTGTTTGGGTGGATTGTTCTACAAATATCTTTTTAAGTTCATTTGAGTCATGAAATCTGTAAGTTCTCTTATTTCTCTGTCAAGTTTCTGTCTGGTTGACCTGTCCATTGATGAGAGTGGGATGTTGAGGTGTCCTTCTAATAGTGTGTGTGATTTGATGTGTGATTTAAGATTTAGTGGTTTTTCTTTTACATATGTGGATGTTCATATTTGGGGCATAAATGTTCAGGATTGAGACTTCATCATGATTGATTGTTTCTGTTATGGGTATAAAGTGTCCTTTTCTAGCTTTTCAGATTAATTTTAGTTTGAAATCTATTTTGCGAGGTATTAGGATAGCCTTTTTCTTAGGTCCATTTGATTGGAGAACCTTTTCCCAATCTTTTACTCTGAGGTAATGTTTGTTTTGAGGTTGAGAAGTGTTTTTGTTTTTGTTTCTGTTTTTGTTTTTGTTTTTTTTTTTAATATACAGCAGAAGGCTGGATCCTTCTTTTTGTATCCATTCTCTTCGTCTGTGTCTTTTTATAGGTGAATTGAGTCCATTGATATTAAGTAATGATCAGTGGTTGTTAATTCCTGTTATTTTTTGGTGGTAGTGTTTGCGTTTCCCTTCTTTGTTTTGATGGTGTGAGTTATTGTTGCCTGTGTTTTTGTGGGTAAAGTTAGCTTCTTTGAGTTGGGGTTTTCCTTCTAGTACTTTCTTCAGGGCTGGATTTGTGGATAGAAATAGTGTTTAAATCTGGTTTTGTCAAGGAATATCTTATTTTCTCCATCAATAATGACTTTACGCTTTGCTGGGTTTAGTAGTCTGGGCTTGCATCCCTGGTCTCTTAGTGTTTCAGGACATCTATCTGGACCTTCTTGCTTTCATGGTTTCCATTGATATATTGGGTGTAATTCTGATAGGTCTGTCTTTTTATGTTACTTGAACTTTTTCCATTGCAGCTCTTAATATTCTTTCTTTATTTTGTGTGTTTTGTGTTTTGATTATTATATGGCAAGGGAAGATTTTTTTTTATCTAGTCTATTTGATGTCAGTAGTGTCTTTGCATCTTGGTTCAATCCTTGCAGTGGCTGGCTGAGTCTATGGGAATTGTTCTTGGTCTGTTCTGTACTGTCAATGTCTGTGTCTCAGGGAGCCCTGAGGTCTCTCTTAGCATGCTTTCTTGTTTTTCTTTCCTGGTTCAATCTCTTGGCCCATTCTGTGAAGTCACAGGTTATACTTTAGATTTCCTCTCTTGTTTCTCTCTCTTGGTTCTCTCAGCAGGAAACTCTCCTGCTGGATGGCTATAAAAGATGAAGCAGGTGGGGAAAAGGCTCAGGGTTTTGCCCCATTGTAGAGTTTGGTGTCCTGCTATGTGGCTGGTCACTCACATCCTGTTCCTCTCAGTATAGTAGCAAGCTGTGTTGCAGGAGGATAGTTTATGCACAGGATGGAACTAGTAGCTTCTAGATTCTGGTAGATGGGGGGGGGTAATGTGGCAACCTACCTGCAGGAACCTCTCCTGCTGACTGGTTAGAGAAGGAGAGACAGTTAGGAGAGAGGCCCAGGGTTTTGCCCCAATACAGAAGGCCTAGAGAATGGGGTGTCCCTCTGGATGGATGGCGGATCACTCACCTCTTGCTCCTCTCTGTATTGTAACAAGCTGGTTTTCAGTTTTCCACCCTACTTTTTATATATAATTGGATAAATTAAAATTGTAGAGCAGAGATTGAAATATATTATTTTTGTAATTTCTAAGTTTTATTAATTAATAAATGATGTAGTAGCTATAAAAATAATCAAATGAGATAAATTAAATGAAATAGCATAGTCATCAGAAGGTCACCGTAATGAGTCTTTGGATGTCACTGCCACTTCTCTCAATGTAATGCTTTCTCAGTGGGAGACAAAGGATAAAAGCACTTGATTTAGTGATTTTTATCATCATGTATTGATAATTTTTAATAATTAAATTGTTTATTTCTCTTGACCCATTTAAATATATAGTATGAAATGTAATATTCACAATACTATACAAATGAAATAATTCCCATATAGGTCTGGCAGGTCCTCTAGCACAAGGTAATGCAGAAATCGATCAATTATTGATTGGAAGCATGTTGCAGGCCTCAGAAATTCATTAAAAGCATCATGTCAACAGCAATGGTTTAAAGAAAGAGTTTTCTATTACATGGCAATAAGCTAAAGAGATTATAAAGAGATGCCCTACTTGCTCTTTCTATAACCAAATACCACTACCTGCGGGGACTAACCAAAGGTTATGCAAAGAAATGGAATCTGGCAAATGGATATGTTCCACTTTTGCAGAAATTGGAAAATTAAAATATGTACACCACACCATTCGCACTTATTCAGGTTTTAAATGGGCAACTGCTTTAAGCTTAGAAAAAGTTGATTTAACAGTGACACACTTATTAGTAGTTATGGCCATCATGGGTATACCTGCGCAAATAAAGACAGATGATGGTCCAGCATATGTCTCTAGGAAAATGAAAGTTTTTTGTTTATTATAATATTAAGCATATTACAAGTATACCATATAATCCTACAACTCAAGCAGTTATAAAAAGATCAAATCAAACAATAAAAGATGCTATTCAAAAAGAAAGGCATGGAAAATGCCACCAGAAATAGATTACACAATGCTTTATTAATCTTTAATTTTCTTAATGCTAATGAGAAAGAGACAGCTGCAGCAGAGAGACAGTGGAAAATAGAAAAGTCTTCTGAATTCAATCAGCTGGTTTATTTCACGGATGTGCTGACCTCACAATGGAAGCCAGGAGATGTGCTGCATTGGAAAGGGAGTTTTGCTCTTGTTTCTACAGGAGAAGAAAAATTATGGATACCATCAAAATTAATAAAGATTTGGTTTGGAAAGGAAAAACCTTTTGAAAAAGAGAAATAACAGCTCACCCATAGTGGTGACAAATATGCAGATGGTAAGGAAACCCCACAAGGGTTGGGGAAGGGTTCTGTTCTTTTCATTTCAGGAAAATTCTCATCTTGAAAATTAAAGAGACCCTGAATGTTCTGAATGCTCACAGATGGAAAAAATAACTATCCATTAAGGATCATTAAGAAAAGGGATCACAATCAGTTTTTAACATCAGGTAATTGATACACATACTTTCAAATATAAATATATGTGTGTGTGTGTATGTGTGTGTGTGTGTGTGTGTGTGAATACATAGAGCTGGTTTTGGAGTTGGACAATGGCTCTGTCCTTCTCTTAATCCAAGTATGTTGTTAAAATAAAAATTCAGAGTTTCTGTTTCATGTCAAGCAAGAACCATATGATATGGGACAAAAGGAAAAAGGAAAAAATTACTTTTCTTCATATCTATTTTTGTCTCTATCATACCTTACATATGTCTGTATATGTCTATATAAATAATGTTTAAGTTTTCTACAAAGAACAATGAATTTTTCTGCAGTAATATTTAAAGTTTCCAGGAAGATGATGAGGCCCCACAACAACAACTTCATTTGGTTGATATGACATCATGTGCTGATAGTGCCACTACAAGACATGTTTTGGGTACCAGCTGTTCAAGATGGCTCCAACTTGGTTAGCTCATATGGTGTACCTTTACTTTTTTAAAACGTTCTGGAAAGTCATCCAAATAGGAAGGTCAGGAACATCCTACCAAATACTCATAGACTATTTGCAATTATACCAGACATTAATCTTGGAACTTAGTCATGATTTTACTTTCACAGGATCCCATAGAATGAACATCACCCTCATTATTGGTGGAACTAATTCTAGAAGACAATGCTCCCTCTCCCAACAAAGTTTGTCCTTGTGGTAAGGGACATCATTTAGGGATTGATTATAATTGGTATAGGGTTGGGGATTGGGTGGGAAATTTTATAGGCTCAGGGGTCTTTTTTGAAAGAACGGAAAAATTGAATGGGATAATAGATTAGTGTGAGCTTATTCACACTAATAATAATAGTGAGTAATAGAGTGAACACATGTGAGTTATTATTTATAGGCAATTACACTGGTAGATATTCTTGTATATTGATAGAAAGTTAATTTATTGAATATTGTATGCATGCATACTTCTACCTCTGTTTAAAACATTTTTATATATTGATATATATTTATATATTTATCATATTGTAATATACATTTCTATCTCTGATCAAGATACTTACACATTGTTTATATTTTGAGGTCATTGTTCTCATTTGTTACACAGTGTTTATTGTATAATATTCAAATATGAATCCTTAGTCTTTAAGTTATATAGATATTAAAAAATGTAGATCAGTAGTCATCTATGTTTGTCATACTTATAGTTAGACTAACCAGGTTCTTTAGCTACATAGAGATCATACTCTGCCTAGATAGGTAACCTTCAACCTCTTCAAAGAGCTGTAGAATATGGCATTTAAACAACTTAGGGTTATGATGAAGTGAGACATGATTGCTCCTGGCAACACTGATTTTTTTCCAGAGAGAATGTTGAGCACCGAAGGCACTCCACTTGGAGTTTGTTTTCTTCTTGGCAAAACTGGCCTTTAGAGAAGGAAGTGCCCATGCCTCAACCACTGACAAGATAAATAATATCTGGAAATGGATAGATAAGCAGGACTGTCAAATCTTCCAAGACAGGGTAAGACAATTTTGAAAATTTTCCTGCCTCTAAAAATGGTCTGTCAGTTATTCTAGGCCTTAGCTAAAGTTGGCTGCTTCAGTGTTGCAAAAGAGACTTTGGGTGATTTTCCAGGTAGCCAGTTGTCTCTGTCATTTGTTGCACATTTTTGGAAGTTGTTTGATTGCACTTCCTTCTTAGTCAAGTAATATCATTTCCCTTCTTGGAGCTTCAATGGGGTTGAAGACTATATAGTTGCAGTTACTTCCTTCTCATGACTTGGCCAAGATTTAAACTAGTTAGGATATGATAATTACTGAATACATTTGTTCTTATTGTATATAATTTTATATTAGGCATAGAACTCTCTTATTTAAACAAAAGGGGGAGGTGCTGTAGAAAGTCTTACAGCCAGGGTTTACCTGCTCACTGGGGTGTGGCCTCTTATACTATATATGCTGATGTAGAGCCTGTGTCCCCTCTCTTTTCCTACCTCTCTGTTCCAGTTGTGGATTTTGGTTTCTGATCTCTGTTCTAGCAGAGGACTCTGATTTGTGAGTCTACCCTTAAATAAATAACCATCTATTTCTCAATTCTGAGCTAGTATGGGATGTTTTTCCAACTTCCTTCTTCATCTCACTTTATAACCTCTGATGGAAAATGAACTTATAAATTTGCAAGTTATATCTGTGAAAATAAAACAAAAATATTTCATTCAAAAGATAATTATTAAAATGGATAGAATATGCACTTCCTCTAAGTACACACAATTGAAAGATCCTTCACAGCAATAGTTGTGTGATCTCTTAGATTATAGAGTCACCTATCTGCCATCTAAGTCACTAGCATCAATTTTATATGTAGTATCTTGAACAATTTCTATATAAATAAATCAGCTTTCTATTTGCTGTAACCAACACCCTGCTTATTACTTTGTTCCTCATCATTTTGTCTCTAATCCCATCTTTATTCAAAACAATATGGGATATGTGAGCATAATGAATATTTTATAAAGAGGTTAATGCAATAAACTACTCAATTCTTAAAGGGTAATGATACATTTGATTTACTTAGCTAGCAGCTAATGCTACCTCTTAGGATTTTCACATTTTTAATCAATGTAGGGTGACATTGTTTCCTTGGACATCCATTTTTGTTTGATATGAAAAGAAACAATTAGCTTAAATACAAATTTCATTTATTATTAAAATTTAATGTAGTTGTCTTTCAAGTGATATAGCATACATTACATTACTTTTGTGAGTAAAATTTATAAAGAAAATCCAGCATGGCCAAAAACAGAGGCTATGATCATTAGCTACTTACATCCTCAGGTAGTGTAAGTAAGTAAATCCATGAGTAGTTTTCTTTGTAGTTATTTGAAAAGACAGAGCAAACCCATTTTTCTGGGTAGTCATCTCAGGTAATACATCTTTCTGGTCCTACATAGGTAAACTATGTCCTGATTCTTTTCATGGAATGTATATTTAAAATCTGTTGTTTTAAAAGTGAATTATCAGTACATATTATGTAGTAATATTAATAGGTAAATTAAGATGTTCATTTCTATATGTTTTTAGCAAAGTTGGATCAACCCATATTTTATTAACATATTCTATTTCAATTTGTCTCCTATGCTTTGTAATATCAAAAAAATCTTGCACTGTAGCATAATTATGAAGGGTAAATGGATCTGAATTAAACTATAAATCTAAGATAAAATATAAATTTATATTACGTGATGAGTTTTAAATAAGTTTGTCTCAAAGCTAGATTAAAATTTGGCTTTAATCATCTGTACAACCCTATAATATTCATTTAATATAATGAAAGAGTTTTATAGAATGCAACTATTGGCTGCTAAGTGAGGCAGGATTAGTCTCTTCCACAATGTGCTCCCTTATTCTTTCTCAAATGTGAACTAGTCAGCTTTAAAACCAGAAATATACTAACAATTAAAAATGGCATTTTCAGATTTTACAAATATTTGTTGAATCAAATATATTTGATTACATTTATTGCATATGAATTGGTATGTATATAATGTTAATAGACAGGTAAATATGTATGCAACCAATATAATCAAGGAACAGTTTTTATCAAATTGAGAATGGGGACAAAATTGTTTTGTATAAATTTTCTTTCATCTTCAAATTCTTTAAATTTGCATTTAATTGCTATTTTAAAATTCGTTTCACGCCATGAATCTTTCTAAAATCTTTGAAATATAATTTTTTAAATATGAGGCATTGAATTTAGATTCTCTTAAGTAAGAAAATTCTCTTCTGCTGAGTAATATCTTTTCAGCTTTGGAAAAGCAATGCTTAAGCTAGCTTATGTAGATGTCATAAAACTCTCCGCTTGAATAATAATCTAACCATATTTTTTCTAAAATAAATATACACTATGTAATAGTCTCCATATAATCTTATATTTTAATACTTTTTAATATACATCCATTAAGTCCATATCATTTTATAGATAGTGTGTCTAATTTCATTCTTTTGCATGTAGACGTCCAATTTTCCTAGCACCACTTATTCAAGATGTTGCAATTTCTACATTGCATGTTATTTTGCCTTTTTGTCAAACATCAGATGAATATTTTTTATCAAAACTCATTTTGGGTATTTTATTTTATTTCATTGATCAAAATGTCTGTTTTTGTACCAGAACAGGCACATTATCATTGAAACTACAGCTCTATATAATGTATCTTGACATCTGGCATACCAATTCCTCCAGTATTCTTTCTGGTCAGGATTTCTTTGACAAGTTCATGTCAAACAGAAGCTGTCTAATTGGACTTAAGGCTTCATCAACAGGAGGGAAATGATTCCTGACAATGAAAACAAAATTTGTATGAAGAAGTTTTTACTAGAAATGACTGTATAAACAAAACTGAAACTGTGGCAATATCAATATAACATGGAAAGGGGAATTTTTGTTTGATTGTTTCAGATCCTAATCAAAGAACTACCAGCAACTATTGGCTTCTGGGAGAAGTAGAATTAGCTTTTCTCAGTTATTAGACACTTTACTTATGGTACAATGCAGAGCAGTCACCCTTGAAAACATATACTACAAACAACTAAAACAGGCCTAACTGATATTTATATAATATGGTGGTTTAAATAAAAATAGTGAACACAGGCTCACATAATTGAAACCTCTTGAACTAGGCCTCCATAATCTGTGCTGTTCTCAATATTATTTACTGTTTTCCAGGCTCCAACTAGGATGGCTCACCAAGCATTCATCTGGTCCCCACCCGGTGGAACTGTTTGGAAAGGATTAGCATGTCTACTATCATTGGAGAAGATGTGTCATTAGGGGTGGTTACAACATTTCAAATGCCCATTCCACTCCCAGTTATGTCTCCTCAGTCTCATCCCTGTTTACTAAGATGTAAGTTTTCAGTACTGCTCCCATGTCATGCCTGTTTGCTCCTACAATAGGTCCTGCAATGATGATCATTGATTTCCACTCTGAAATTCTTAGTCTTACATAAATTATGTGTTTCATAAGTAGCTTTGGCAATGGGATCTTATCACAACAACAGAAAAACAACTAAGACAGAAGTTGGTGTCAGGAGTGGGGTATTGTGACTGATATGGGTCTGCTGCTTTTTGGAGAAATGTTGAAAACTGTGACTTTCGACTAGAAAAGCTCTTGAATGATATAATTAGGGATTGAGAGCCATCCTACATGGAGCTTGAAAAGCAGAAAGCAGTACTGAAAACAACACTGACTATGGAGACCTGGTTCAAGAGGTTTCAGAGGGAAATAATATTTGAAACTAGGAGAGAGATAATTTTTGTTATCTTTTGGTCAATAATGTGACTGGTTTTCACATTGTTCTAAGAATCTTTCTCAGTAAAAATTTAGAAGTTTGAGCTAAATTTATGGCAGAAGCATTCAATAATGTAATATTTGTTAAGAAAAATTCTTAGACAGATCTACAATGGAAAAGACCAAGCAGGGTGAAAAGAAATACAAAATGTACAAATTGAGGGAAAAACACACACCAGAAAATCTTATGTTGGAAACAAGTTACGTGTTGAAACAGACCAGTGGAAGTCTTAAAAGAAAGGAAATAAAGAGAATGATACTCTCAGAGGAGGGTCCCCACACAGTTTATCTTAGGTTTTGAAAGGACTAAGAATTTCCTGATCCTAAGTTACATCAAATCTTAGTTCCTGTAAATGTATATAAAGGAGTGCTTCAGGCTCCATTCCAAGCTAGTAACTAAACATAGAAGAATCAGCCACACGGGTCTGTCTGTAAAGTCATGAAGGAGAGAGTAGAAAAACAGTTGTGGAATCTTTCTTTTGTTAAGGAGAGCCCTTAAGGTCAGTCCCTGCTTGGAAAGTTTGACTAACCATTCTTGTAAGTTTTGGAGTTTTCCATACTGGGTTTCAGTCTTGCTCTGGTCTAGTATTTCCTCACCATTTTCCTTTCCTCCATTTTAGAAAGTTAAATTATATTCTGAGAAATGTTGGAAATATGTAATTTGCTTTTGATTTCACAAAGGTTTACAATCATAAAGTATTATGATTCAGAATAGATTTTTTGTATTTGAAATTGTGGTGAGACTATAAAAGATTATAGAAACTTTTGAAGTTGAACTAAATGTATTTGAAATTTTAATGGTACTATGAACCTCTGGGGTTCAGGAAATAGAATGTAATAGAGTCAATGAGAGTGGCCACAATAGACTCTTATGTTTGAATGCTTGATCCATGTCAAGGGGTATCATGGGGGTGGGCTCTGAGCCTTCAAATTCCCATGCCATTCCTTGTTAATTTTCTATGCCTAGGGCTTATGGCTCCATCAATATGCAAACTTAGCTATTTCTCGAGTACCATGCTTACCTGCCTGCTACCATGCTCCTCAACAAGATGGTAATTAACACAGCCTCAGATACAGTAAGCCCCAAATAAATTCTGTCTTCTATAACCCACATTGGTCATGGAGACTTATCACAGCATTTCAATAGTAACAAAGACATATTTATGTTCGTGTGTGTGTGTGTGTGTGTGTGTAATGATAACAAAGAAAAAGAAGAGGATATAAATTTGATAGTGTGAGAGAAAGGAATGATTTTAAGGAGGGTACCTCAGAGAGACTACAATAAGTTAAAAGGGGAGATATAGTGATACAATTTTATTTAAATTAAAAGTGCCTTTAAATAAAAAAAACTACAAACAAAAACAAAATAAATTGAAGTACATAAAAAGCTTGTGTCTTGTAACTTTGAGGTTAGTTATTAACCAACAGGACCTTGTACCTGGCCATGTGTCTAAATAGTAAACTGAAGACAGAAAATATCATCACTGGTGACTTCCTGGACCAATGCTAACCAAGGTCAAATATAGACTCAAAGTAATAATTATGGTTAGGTATTTATATCTGAAAAGTAAAGACCAATATCAATAAAATCATGTTATTTCTTTTTTGAGATGGTGAAATGCAGATTTGTTCCCTAAATTCATGTTGTTGAAGACACAATATTTATACTCAAGTGCATAAAAATTTCCATTGACAAAACAGAAAGCATTTGCTCTTTATTTTCTACAGTATACCCAGCCTGACCAGTCAAGGTGCATCTTCAGATATTACTTTAACATTTACACAGTTAAGCTAATATGCATAATACATATATTTATTCTATATATTATTGGAATTTCATTTTAAAAGTGATATTATGTCTTGTAAGCACAATTCTGATAAATAGAAAAATCGAGGATAAAGGCTGTTGTTATGAATGACTTTCAGAGAGAAAAAACAAACAGTAACAAAGTCTTTGTCTTCTGGATACATAAACAATACTTTCTGTGTGCTGTTCTAAATATGTGATTTTGTAGCATGTTCTCTGTCTCTATTCTCTAATTTTATTATACATGATAATGAACTCTCATTTCTTGTCACTTGCCATTGTACTATTTAAACTTCATTTGGTATAAATCAACGAGTCACCTTTCTTTTCTACTTAATGATTATATCCATATAATATATAACAAATGATATTTCCAGATAATTTTATACTTTATCCAACTCTTGCATTATTAGATTGAAATTTTTCTAGTATTTAGTTGTGAATTTTTCATCTCACTCCATGCTTTTCTGTTTTCTACTATTAATGTTCTAACTCCTTAAATATTTTGATGATTAGAAATGTGTTTTGAGTTTCTGCTTTGGCTGCTTAAATCTAATGCAGAAAAGTTAAAAAAAATCATATTGTTTAATAGCTCATAAATATCACTTATTTTCTTAGTATATATTGTTTATTTCAAGTCTTAATAAAAAGTTACAATGTTTGAGAGACATGCACATTTAACCAATTAAATTATATGCAAACATTTGACTAAGCTGTCTTTGATCTTTAGGCCCTTCTTTTGATAGATTATATAGTGTCTATTACTTATAGTTGGTGCTGTCCTCATCTTTCCTTACTCAATTGTAATAACATATAATAAGCACTTAAAAATTTAAGGTGCAGCCAGTACTTTTAATGTTTCTATTACATTAATTTGATTATTTTTTCCAATAAATATGCTTTTTTATATTTTAATGCAGAATTTTAATTCCAATCAAGAACTAATATCTTTCCTTTTTCCTGCTATTATGTTTTGATTTTTAATCTTTCACTTTCATAATGAGGAGGCATTGACATGCCTCAGTATGAATAGTTATTTGACACTAAACCTGACAAAATGAATTTCATTCCTCAAATCCATTTGTTGGAAGAAGAGAACCAATGCTATGGAATGTTATCAATACACACAAGCATAACATTTCACAAAATAGATTAAAATAAGCATAAATAAATAAGTAAATAAGTAAATTATGAGTTTTTTTTCATTCATGGAATATGAACCCAGAGTCTCACAAAGGAAAAATCTGGATCAAGAATAGGAGGGAAAAATAGAAAAATTATTTGCACATTCCAAAACTGAAGTTGCATTATATTTTCAACCCTATCTTTTTTTAAAATTCATGTAGGCAGCACAGGTGTTACAGAAAAATATATTGAAGTGCAACTTCACACTTTATAGCTGCTTTTCATATGAAACACTTTAGGATATATTCCAGATCATAGCCAAAACCCTCTAAGAGATGGAAGGAACACTGGATTTCAGTTTTCAAAAAATATAATATCCTCAACACTTTGGGAAATAGAATTGCAATCTCTTTGAATTACATTAAAAGTAATGCATCTGTCGTTCTGGTAAGAGGAGAAACTGTTGATAATATGTTTCAAAATGAAAACACACAAATCTGTAAACATAACTTTTGGAAATACCCTGGCATTGTACCCAAGGAACATTGTATGAGTGGGTTTCTTAATGTTTTCCTTGTTTTGCTTGTATGTATGGGTGTTGTGCATGTCTATGCAAGTAAGGCTAGATGCTAGCATATGGGATCTTCTACTATCTCCATTTTGCTTTTTTAAATTTCTTTTTTTATTTTCTTTTAAAAATTCTTTTTTATATTGCTTTGTTATTTTTTAATTTGTTTATTGAATTTATTTATTTACATTTATATAGGGCTTTGTTATTTGTTCCTGACATGGACCTCACTCTGTAGGCCAGGCTGGGCTAGAACTCTGAGCAATCTGTTTCTGTCTCTGCCTTCTGAGTGCTGGGATTACAGACAGGAAGTCATGGACAACCATAGCCAATCTTCTTTCATTTATTGTGAGACCCTGTATTTTCATGAACTAGAGTTCTTCAATTGTCTGTTCTGTCTGACCAGGAATCCTTCTGTAGGAATCCTCTTTCACTGTCCCACCAGCTCTAGAGTCACAGGCATCTGCCTCCACTCCCATCTTTTTGAATGCAGGATGGAGATCTGAGCTCAGGTGATGGGAGAAGCTCTGTTAACCAATCACCTTTAAGAAGTGGAGCCTAGTTATTGGGTGGCTACCTGGCGCCCAGGAATAAAAACTGGACAGACCAGGTGTGTGCTCTCACTCTGGGTGATTCCCGCCAGACAGAGCAGAACTCGATCTTCCCATTCTATAAGGCGTGAGTTTCCCCTTATAACAATTAAAAATACAACTTTTTTTTGTCTTTAAGCTGTCCTGGCTATTTCCCGAATCAAGCTAGCTTCTACACTCAGGTTCAGAGCCTTGCATTCTATCTCCCCATACTGACTACCACCTCAACTTTTTAAGGAAGGATAACCACATTTTCAGTAGCAGTAGCCTTCTTCATTTTGTTTTGAGCCTGTGTCTCACTGTCCAGCATGGATGAGGCTTCAACCAGAGGTCCTCCTGCTTCACTTCCCATCAGCCTTGCCTCTTGTGGTCATAGATTGTGGAAAATTCAGTAGTAGTTTGTTGTTTTCCATTTATCCTCTGCCATTTAAGTTCAAATAGACAGGTAGTCGTGTTCTTCTTCTGCTCACAAAGTGAAAGACCTGTGCTCAGTAAGATGCCATTCTTCAGCCCGTTGTACATTAAACATTCAAATAGCCCAAGGGGAGTTCACTGTCAGTTCTCACAGATTACGATGTTCTACCTAATGATAGTCTGTTACTATATTGATAGTTGCTTTTTACTTTTTTAGATGGATGGATTCATCCTGCCAGAAGTATTCACAGACTATATCTCTGAGGCAGAATTTTTCATTTCTTGTTACTTCAGAACCTGAAATCTAAAATTCTGAAAGTAGAAAAAGAAAACAAGACTTACATACACCACATTCCTCTGACTTAAACAAAGATATGAAGGCGTAAGTCATAAACAATCCCACACCAGTTGGGAATTAAAGGGG
>LOEQ01003650.1:10680-22242 GCA_001685075.1 Bramus lutescens | reverse complement strand
TGGACTTCCCACAGGGCAGGGAATCCTGACTGCTCTTAGGACTGGAGAGGGAGGAGGAGGGAGAGGAGGGGTAGGGAAATGGGAGGAGGGTTGGAGGTGGAAATTTTAATAAAAAAATTGTAAAAAATAACTATTAAAATAAAAGAAAAAAGAATACATTCTGGAAATAAATAAACAAGCAAAATTTTCTTTGTGTGCATGCCTTAATATTTCTAGCCTGAACTTTTAAAAACGACTGTATTATAAATCATTGACTCACTTAATGAAGGCAAAGAGTTGTGTCAATCTCAAACTGTTCTGAATTTGCTACCACATGAACTGTACCTTGCAATTTAGAAAGAGTATAAACCCTCTATAAGCAACCTTTTGAGGTACATTTTTGCAGCAACCGGCCTGGTACTGAATATTCCAGGGTAAAGAACATTGAACAATAAATACCATTTTTATGAGGCACATATGTTTAGGTATTTTATATACAGAATAAGATACATTGTGAGAAATAGTGTTAAGAAAACATTTTTGTTGTAGTCAGGTATAGTAGATATGGCTGACTTTCTTTGATTAACTGTACCTTCTTATCTGATCAGACCATTTTTAGCTTTTCCCATAGTTCATACTTGTGAATAAAAAGACAAACACAACAGCTTCATGATGTCACTTCTGAAAAATAGGAAGAAATAAAGTTTGCCTAACTGTAGTTTTAGTTAGATGGCTGTGTAGTCACACATACACAAACATATGTATGCAGACACATGATTGCACACAATGTTTATATACATGAATAAGTACATATATATCTACATTTTCTCAACTATTCTTTTACAACAGCATGCTAGTTTCTTGAATTCAGCTCAAGAGTTTGTGGAAATTGTTATGGTCTATAAATCACTGACGATCTTTGGCATACCTCTATACTATGTTCTAAATTTGATATTGTAAAAATTATTGCTAATTTCTTTTCTTATTCTTCTTACTAATAAAACAAAGATTTAGAGAGGAAGTACTGTAACAGGAAGGCTGCTTGTTTGTCCCAGATGTCCAGAACTGAAATGATCACACAGAAAATGTATTAATTAAATCTTTGCTTGGCCCATTAGCTCTATCTTCTTATTGACCAATTCCTATATTAATTTAACACATTTCTATCAATTTGTATATTGCCATGTGGCAGTGGCTTACCAGCAAAGATTCTAACCAGGCAGAGGATCCATGGCTTCTCTCTGACTCTTTCTTCCTCCTAGAACTCAGTTCTGTCTTCCCTGACTACCTACTTTCTGTCTTATCAACAGGCCAAGGCAGTTCCTTTATTAATCAACGAAAGCAACTCGCAGACAAGAGGACTTCCTACACCAAAATACTGCATATCCTTGATGACAAGAATAGAGACCTGTCATTTTAGTTCTGCAAAATCTGCTTGTAAACTTCTGTTTAAATAAATATATTAAGACTCCATTTTTTTCTTCTTTTTTAAATATTCATTTAAATAACATTTCTTCAAAATAATTTTACAAACCAACCAGTTTCTCTTCCCCCCTCTCCTCCTATCCCTCCCCTTTCCCATATACACTCCTCCCCAACTTCTCCTCATTCATCTTCATTCAGAAAGGGGCAGGCCTCCTATGGGTTCACACAAAGAATGGCACATCAATTTTAAGCAGGACTGATCTTTTGCTCTTACAACGAGGTAATTCAGCATGGGGATCAGGTTACAAAAAGCCTGCCAGATGCCAGACAGATGCCCTAGTTCCACTGTTAGCCTTTATCCAGTAATTGATGGAACCACATTCAAAGTTATGCATCCAAGCAACAGACTAAGCTCTGGGAATACAGTTGAAGAGACAGAGGAGGAAATATATGAGCAAGGGAAGTCAAGATCATGATGTAGAAATTCACAGAGTAGGTGAAGGGTTTTCTAGGGGAGGTGAGCGGGTGTGTGGGAGGTAGTTGAAATGTAAAATGAAATTAAAATAAAAAAGAGACCTTACTAAGAGAGAAAGCTGCACAAATGTCACACCCATGCAGTGGGCCTAGGTCAGTACCATGCAGGCTCCCTAACTATTGTTCCTCTGTTCATGAGTTCTTGTGAGTTCAGATCCCCTGTATCTGTAGGTTCCTTCATGGCATGTATAATTCCTCCTCCCTTTCTTCTGCAAGACTTTCAGAGCTGAGTGAAATACTTGTCTGTGTATCTCTGTCTCTGCTTCCCTCAGTTACTAGACAGAATAACTCTGATAGCAATTATGGAAATTACCAATCTGCTTACAGTAGATGGCCAGTTTAGACATAATCTCCACCAATACTAGGAGTCTTAATTTGTTTAATTCCTATAGGTTCCTGGGGGTTTCCCTGGCACCATGATTTTTCATACCCCAAAATGACACCAATCAAGAGATCTGTTTGGTTACTTTTCTCGTCCACCTTGCCTCAAAGTCGCCTATGTACCACCGTCTACTTAACTTGTTCCCTCTAGTTTCCATGCCTCTATCTCCCTACCTACTCCCATTAGACCAGGAGATCTTTTCTACTTACCCCTTCCTAAGGAAATTCATGCATCCCTATTCAGGCCCTCCTTGTTGTCTAGACTCTCTGGGACTGTGGATTGTAGGTTGGTTATTCTACATTTTACTGCTAATAACCACCTATGAATGAATATATACCATGTTTGTCTTCTGGGTCTGCATTACCTCACATAGTTTTTTTTTCTAGTTCCAACCATTTGCCTAGAATTTCATGAGGAAATCAGTTTTTACAAGTCAGAACTGCTAATTGTGTAAATGTATCACATTTTCATTGTTCATCCTCCCATTCAGGGGCATCAAGCTTGTTTCCAGTTTCTGGCTATTACAAATAATTCTTCAAGTGTCCTTGGGCTATAATTGTACATCCTTTATATGCTCAAATCTGATATTGATGGCTCTTGAGGATCATTCATTTCCAATTTTCTAAGGAACTACCATACTGATTTCCAAATCGGTTGTATGTTGCTGGGTCCTAACAACTTCCCTCAGAAAAGGGGGTAAAAAGAAGAAACATCAACAGCCACAGATGCTGGGAGTCAGTAGAAGGTTTACAGCAGACTCATTTATTTAACAACATGGATAAACTTTTATACCCTCCCAGCATTCAGGCATTCTGATCCATTGAGAGTTGACATTTCATGCTCATCCCTCATTGGCTAGGCACAATCAGGACCTCTAACCACACCTTTTGCTAGACACTCGGAAAACACTGTTTGATAACTCCTTATTGGCTAGGGACAGACAGGATTTGACAGCTCCAGACAGATTCCAGGTTTGCAGTAACTTATGAAAGTTGTACAGATTTGCACTACGGGCAGCAATGGATGATCTCCTTACTTCACATCTTCTCCAACATAAGCTGACATCAGTGTTTTTTACTTTATCCAATCCGACAGGTGTAAGATGCCTTTCCCTTATAGCTAAGGGTGATAAGCATTTAAGTGTCTTTTGGCCATTTGAGGTTTTTCTATTGAGAATTATCTGTTTAGATCTGTACTCAAGTTTTAACTGGATTATTTGATATTTTGATCTTTATCTTTTTGAGTCTTTTATATATTTTGGAGATTAGCCCTCTATCATATGTAGGGTTAGTGAATTTTTTCACCACTCTAAGCTGCCATTTTGTCTTATTGACAGTGCCCTTTGCTTTACAGAAGCTTTTCAGTTTCAGATGGTCCTATTTATTTATTAATTGCTGATCTCAGTGTCTGTTCCACTGGTGTTATGATCAGGAAGTTGTTTCCTATGCCAGTGTATTTAAGGCTACTTTTAACTTTTTCTTCTCTCAAGTTCAGTGTAACTAGATATATGTTGAGATCGTTGTTTGATCAACTTGGACTTGATTTCTGTACAGGGCAATAGATATGGATCTATTTTCTATCTTCTACATGTTAACATCCAGTTATGCCAGTACTATCATTTGAAGGATTTCTTTATTCCATTGTATATTGTTGACATATTTGTCAAAAATCAGGAGTTCATAGGGTGTATGGATTAATTTCATGGTCTTTGTTTCATTCCATTGATCCATATGATGGTTTTTATACCAATACCAGGCTGTTTTAACTACTATAGCTCTATAATATAGCCTTAAGTCAGGGATGGTGACAACTCCATAAGTTCCTTTATTTTACATAATTGTTTTAGCTATCCTGGATTTTTCTTCAATGACTTAAAATTTTTGTCATACAATCTTTCACTTGTTTGGTTAGCATTACCCCAAGATATTTTATGTTATTTGTGGCTATTGTAAAGGATGTTGGTTCTCTGATTTTATTCTAAGTCCGTTTATCATTTGTTTATAGAAAGATTAATTTTGCTTGTATTTTCTGATTTCCCGCATGTGATTAATCACACAGAGATTACATTAATTACAACTCTGCTTGATCAATGGCTCAGGCATATTCCTAGCAAGCTCTTAAATCCTAAATTAACCCATTTCGATTATTTTGTATTTTACCATGAAGCTCATGGTTTAGTGTTAAGTTTCTGGCATCTTTCTCTTTAAGTAGCTACAGAGCATATGCCTTACTTCACCTTCATTATTTTTGCATTTAGTTTAGTTTTCCCACCTAGATATATTCTACTCTGCCATAGGTCAAAGCAACTTCTTTATTAACAAATGGTATTAAAACATATTCACAACATACAGAGTGTAATCTCATATATCCCCATTTCTGTCTAAATAAAAAGGAAAGTTTTAGCTTTAATATGTAAAACTACATGCACAAAATAATTATCAAGCAAGAATTATATTTACAATATTTGTTTGAGTATAAAGTTTCTATAAATTCTTTATTATAATTTAGGAAAAGTATAACTATAACTAGCAGTCTTCAACTTTATCAATGACCCCAGAAGGATATATTTCCTAAGTAAGCAGGAAGTATATTGTAGGCAAATTCAAAACTCTATAATTGACAGAGACATCGTGCTGTCACTCAAAGTTCTTCTGCAATGTTGGGGCACCTAATTTCAGTCTGCAATCTCATAGTATCTGGCAAACATTTCCATGAAGCAGAAAACTTGAAAGATGCTTTTGTCTATATTGGCAGTTTGTCGGTTACTTTCTCTTGTGTCCAGCAGAATGTCTGGCAGTGTCTTTTGTGAAGCAAGAACCCTGAAGAATTAACCCATCTTTTGTAAAGTTCAAGAGTCACTTGTATTTGGGTCCTGCATGTCCAGCTCACACAGCATATCATCAAGTAGTCTAGTCAAGAGGAGTTTCTTGCCCAAATGGCTAGCCTTGTCAGATTGAAGACAAATTCCATAATGAGTTTCTTGAAGGCCAATCATCATTTCTGAAGTAATTGGTGCTGCAAGAAGTAGGCATATCTCACTGTTTAGAAAAAAATCTAAGTTCTTAAAACATTTAAAATGTCATATTCTATGTGTATTTAAATATTGAAAATTATCTAACTGAAATGTATCTCTGTATATCTAGAAAACAAACATGACTACAAATTTATCTATTACAAATGACTATTAATTGGTATTTCATTTAAACATTTTGAAATGAGCTGTATAAACATAATACCTTAAATAAGCGTAGAAATATACATATAGCAAAAGTGATCTTAAATTTGTATCAACAAACCAAGATCCATGCCATTGCAAGGTAGTCATCTCAATATCATATACCACTTTACATTTTTGAAAAAAAATGATTGTGACAATTAATCATTTATAACAAAGTTTTTAAATGAAAATAAACATTCATTAACAATTATTTTTGGATTCTGTGTAGTTTCCTCCAACTACTTCCTGCTGTTTGTTGGATGAAGTAATTTGAGGGTTTATGGAGACTTTTCATGGGGTCTTGTTCCATCAAACCACATTAGCCCATAAAGAATCCACAGGATTTCACCTACGAAAACAAAAGCAGAACCTCTTTTCCAAAGGAACATAAACTTAGACTCAAAATTTGAAGTCAAGATACATTTTAAATATATTTAGTTTTTCTTAGCAATCCATGAAATCAAAAGTTTTTCAGCAGTTAGCTCATTAACAATTAAAAAAGCAAACAAAAACACAATAATATAAGAAACCCAGACTCTGTGTATATTCCATCTATACACAGCTTATTATTTTTACTGTTTTACTTTTAATACTTATTTTTATTATATTTACTGCTTTAATTTATAACTGTCTCTACTCATTTATATATTTGTACTGTCTCTTTAAAGACTTTGTTTTATTGTTTAAGCTATTTCATTCTATAACCTCCTACTACCATTTTCTATTGTACTCAAACCTACATATATTTTGAATACATTATGACATGTCTAGATATTTAATTTTGTCTGAATTTGTTTTTATTGCATATCTGTAATCCTTATTTTTTTGAATGCTTTAAATTGTTAAGCAGGCATGCTTAGGGCCAGAGAAGGTGCTCTATTTGTTGGTTTCACCTGATCAGTTTTCCAACATGAGAGAAGTTTAGTTACCACCAGCTCTGGGAGCTGCATTTGCCACCCCAACTCCCAGAAGCAGTGGGCCCATGCTGCCACCAAGTAACCTGTGGCATACTACCCACAAACCCCATTCATGTGCTCTGTAACTCAACCTCATGAAAGAGCCAGAGTCATTTGTGACACCAGCACAAACCAAGAAGCTGTCTTTTAAAGGAGTCATGCAATTCTTGCTGCTCACACTGAGTCATGAAGCTTTCTCTTAAAAGATCCATGCCTCTGCTCACTATCAACAAACAGAGCCTTGTGACTACCAAGAAGATTTGCTTAACTCCAATTTTGGGGGGTTCCAGAAGCCCTCTTTTTAAAAGATTTTTAAGGTCTTGTGTGGATCCATGCCAAAGGGTGGGTGGCATTTGTAAACAGAAATTGTACTCTAGCTTAGTAGGTAGAGTATGAGTCTCTTAATTTTAGGGTCAAGTGTTCAAGTCCTATGTTGGGTGCCATTATATAATCAGAACACGTACTTTTATTTCCTGGTTTCCTGGACCTGAATAATCACACAGAAGCTATTTTAATTACAACATTGCTTAGCCACTGACTCAGGTGTGTTCCTAGCTAGTTCTTGCATTTCAAATTAAACTATTTCTATATTTTGTATTTTACCACGAGGCTCTTGGTTTACTTCCCAGTAAGGTTCTTGCATCTTTCTCCTTCAGCAGATACATGACGTCAGTCTGACTTGAACTTCTTTCTCCCTACATTCAGCTTAGTTTTCCCACCTACTTATGTTCTACCCTGCCATAGGCCAAAGTAGTTTCTTTATTAATTAATGGCAATAAAACACTTTACTTTCACAGCATACAGAGCGAAATCTCACATAAGGTATTATTTTTTAATTAATCTAGGATCCCACCACATTGATGAAGGTGTTTCTTAGTTATGTAGTAGTTCACTGGTAGAATTTTGGGGCTACTTATGTATACTCTCATATAATCTCCAAATAGCAAAATTTTTGACTTCATCCTTACCAATTTGCATCCCTTTCATCTCCTTTTGCTGTATTATTGTTCTAGCTAGAGTTCCCAGTACTATATTGAGCAGATATTGAGAGAGTAGACAGCATTGTCTTAATCTTGATTTTAGTGGAATCACTTTGATTTTAACTCCATTTAATTTAATGTTGACTGTTGGCTTGCAGTATATTGCTTTTATTCTATTTTATGTATGCATGATCAGTTTAGATTTTGATACCCTCAGATAAGACTTCAACAAATGGAGAAGTGCTGTAGGAGATCCTTCAGATCCTTCAGCCAATAGCCTTTAAGATACCAGCCCACTTGAGCATGGTCTATTTTGCTTTAAAAAGCAGCTGTTGCCCTGCTCTTGCTCTCTTGTTTCTGGCTCCTTCTTACAGCTGCTAGGCTCTGTTCCTGTTCACTCAGAAGGCAGTTGTTTAGGACAGTGATCTGTAAGTTTTCCCCTTAAATAAATACATATTTCAAACTTGTGTGGGATTATTTTGTGATTTATGCCTTCATTTGGCACCCAACAAATGTGTGGTTTTAGAATTCCCCTGCTGAAAGCTTGGAGGGCACCTTGTTAGTACACAAAAATCTCTGGGACAGCTTCCACAGAGTTCTGCCTGCCTTTCCAGTAATAACAGCACAAAATGTGTCTGGCCCCAAGTACCCTAATGCTGTCAAAGAATATATATGAGAGCCATACATATGACTGATCTAAACATAATTAAACAAGCAATGTAGCTGATGGACTACATTCATCCTTTGTTAGGAAGATGGTCAAAACCTGAGCTTTTTAATAATAAAGCAATCCATCAATTAATCTCAGCAGTTAATCTCAGCAGTCCTAGAAAATGTACAGCATTTACTTTGGACATGCTTTGTAAAAGAGGAGGCAAGAATTTTAGAGCAACAAGAAAAAGCAAATGGACTTGAGATTTCCCTAAATCAAATTCTAGGTGAAGGACCTTACTCTTCACTCTGATCCTAAGGATCAAGATCTTTACAATGACCACAAGTTGTCCCTATGTAGCACAGCAGCTTTAACAGTCTGGGACAAGATTCAGGAACTAAGAAAGATAATTGAATCATATCTTAGGGTTAAACAGGGTCAGAGAGAAACTTTTGGTGAATTTTTTGCAAAGACTAACTAGGGCTGTACAAATAGGGGTAACTGACCCAGCAGTGAGACATATAATAATTGAATCTTTGGCTTATGAGAATATCAACATTGAGCACAAAAAGATCCTTAGGCCTTTAAATATTAGATCAGCACACATGGATGAATGAGTCTTGCATAAAATGAATGTTGAGACACTCAATTATAGTACAGAAACATGGGTAGGAGAAGCAATTTCCAATTGTAAGAGAAGACATAAAAATACTAAATGTTTTAATTGTGGTAGAATGGGACATGTGAGAAGGGATTGTACACAATGTATTCCTTGGAATAATACCTCCTCTGGGAATGGCAAAAATAGGAGGACTCAACATTCAGGTGTATGTAGGAGGTGTGGCAAAGGCCAACATTGGACAAATGAATGTATGTCAAATAAAGATAGAAAAGGCAACCCGATATGATCGGGAAATGTCATGGGTGAACTCTCACAGGCCCCCATGATGAATGTGATCCAGTCATTGTTACAGTGGAGAACATGTCTAACAAAGAAAATTAAAAAAAATTCAATGCCAGCTGTAAAAAGCAATACTGGTCTGAATGATGGATTAAATGTGTAGGATGAGTCAAAACTCCAGTAGAGGAAATGTATATTTTGGCAGACTTCAATAAACAATCAAAGACCAAAACTAAGAGTTTGTATAAATGGATTTTTTATTGAAGGCTTACTAGACATGGGTGCAGATGTATTATTGATGCAGAATCTTAGCATCTGAATTGGCATGTTCAAGAAGTAGATGTCCAGTTCCTGGGAATTGGAACCTTATCTCCGGTAAAACAAAGCACAAGATGGGTTGAACGTATAGGGCCAGAAGGGCAAATAGGAAAACTAAGGCTATATATAGCCAATATTGCAGTGAATTTGTAGGGTCATGATCTATTGCAGCAATGGAATAACCAGGTTAACATTCCTGCAGCCCCAAAAACTTATTTTTCTGGGGAAAATATTAGAAGACATTAAAGATGATGTGCACCAGCCATTCTGGCTGTAAAGAACACAAAGAAATTAATAAAACTTATCAGGTACCAACAGCCCTACCTTTAAAATGATTAACTGAAATCAATATGGATTAAGCAGTGACCTCAAAATGAGGAAAAGTTGGAGGTTTTAGAACATCTGGTACAAGAACCACTAGATGCTTGGCAAATAGAAAAATCTACCAGCCCTTGGAATTCTCATGTATTTGTGGTCAAAAAAAATCTGGAAAATTGAGAATGGTGACAGATCTAAGGGCTATCAACAAGGTTATTCAACCTATAGGCTCGCTACAATCTGGAATTCCTCTGCCTTCTCTGTTACCAAAAGGATGGCTTCTTATAGTTATTGATTTAAAGGATTGTTTCTTCACTATACCTTTTAAGAAAAGGATAGAGAAAAGTTTGCCTTCACAGTGACTATTTATAATAATTCTCAGCTTACTAAAAGGTATAAATGAACTCTCCTCCCACAGGGAATGCTCAATAGCCTTACCCTGTGCCAATACTTTGTCAGCCAGATATTAGAAATAATTCATAAGCAATTTCCTAAGTCTATAATGCAGCATTACATGGATGACATTTTGGTATCTGATTCAAATATAGATACTTTAGAAATGATGTTTGAAGAAGTAAAGAAAGCCTTGTATATACGAGAATTACAAATTGCTCCTTAAAATATTCAAAGAGGAGATTCTGCTAATTACCTAGGTTATAGAATAGGTTTACAAAAAAATTAGAACACAAAAGATATAAATTTGGAGAGACTGATTGCGGACTCTTAATGACTTTCAAAGATTATTAGGAGGCATTTCCAGTCCATGACTACATGTTGGGATAACACCTGATTTAATAATTAATTTAAAGAAAACCTTAGATTGTAATAAAGACTTGAATAATCCCAGAGAATTAACAGCTGAAGTGGAAAAGGAATTAATGATTGTTGAGGAGAAATTACATGAGGAATATGTGGACAAGGTGAACACAAATCTTAGTTGTTTTCCAGTCATATTTCCTTCCAGAATTTCTCCTACAGAAATTTTAATGCAGAAGGATGATATTATCTTAGAATGGATCTTTTTACCAAATAAACCAAATAAAAATTAAAACATATGTAGAAAAAGTCTCTGAATTAATTATAAGAGGTAAATTGACACTTCATCAATTAGCAGGTATAGACCAAGAAGAGAATATAGTGCCTTTTACTGTTGATGAAATAAAAAAGTTATGGGAAGACAATGAACTCTGGCAAAGGGCTTGTGCTAATTTTTTGGGAGAAACAAATAGCAATTATCCCAAGAATGATAGACTTAACCATATAAAGAAAACTTCTTGGATTCTTCCCCAAATTGTACATGATGCACCAATAACTGGAGCCAATACATTTTATATTGATGCTAGAAAATTAGGGAAGGCTGGTTAAAAATCAGAAGAATTAAGTAAGATGGAACAAAATCCTTATAATTCTGTCCAGAAGGGACAGAATTATATGCTGTTCTTATGGTACTAAGGAATTTTAAAGAACCTCTCATATAGTTATTTATTCACAATATGCAGAGTTGTCTTGTGTACTGAAACTGCTGAATTTATACCAGATGGTACAAATTTATTTCATTATTTATCCAGGTTGAAGACATAATCAGGAATAGGCTTTGTATATACATAACACACATTTGACCATAGGGGTCTGCCAGGTCCTCTAGTACAAGGTAATGCAGAAATTGATGAATTATTGATTGGAAGTGTATTGCAGGTCTCTGAATTTCATAAAAACATCATGTCAATAGCAAAGGTTTAAAGGAAGAGTTTAATAACTCTTAGCAACAAGTTAAGGAGATTATAAAGAGGTGTCCTACTTGCTCTTTCTATAATCAAACACATTTGCCCACAGGGAGTAACCCAATAGGTGGTGCAGGAGAATTGTCTGTATTCTGTCAATCATGTATTTTAATAAAACA
>LOEQ01003649.1:104841-125033 GCA_001685075.1 Bramus lutescens | reverse complement strand
ATCAGAATAATGGGTTAATATAAGTGATAAGAGCTAATAAGTAACCTGAGCTAACGGGCCAATCAGTTTATAATCTTATGGAAATCTCTGTGTGATTTTCTTTGGGACATGCTGGCTGTGGGGTACTGGGCGGGACAGAAATCCCAACAAGCTGGGTCTTCATGTTACAGGGAGGAATCACAGATACTGAGTGATGCTGAGAGATCTGGGAGGAATCACAGGTACTGAGTGATGCTGGGAGGGCTGGGAGGAGTCACAGGTACTGAGTGATGCTGTGAGAGCTGGGAGGAGCCCCTGGCACTGAGTGATGCTGGGAGAACTTGGAAGATCCACAGGTACTGAGTGATTCTGGCAGATCTGGGAAGAGTTAGAGGTACTGAGTGATGCTGGGAGGGCTGGGAGGAATCACAGATACTGAGTGATGCTGGGAGATCTGGGAAGAGTTACAGGTACTGAGTGATGCTGGGAGGGTTGGGAGGAGTCACAGGTACTGAGTGATGCTGGGAGATCTGGGAACAGTTGCAGGTACTGAGTGATGCTGGGAGGGCTGGGAGGAATCACAGGTACTGAGTGATGCTGTGAGATCTGGGAAGAGTCACAGGTACTGAGTGATGCTGGCAGAGCTGCAAGGAGTCACAGGTACGGAGTGATGCTGGCAGAGCTGGGAGGAGCCCCTGGCACTGAGTGATGCTGGGGGAGCTGTCCAGTATCTACTTTGATATGTTCATCAACAACTCAGTCATTTTTCATTGTTTTTTCACCAATCACTTACCTTCCAGTCACAGCAGTTGTGACTCCACAGATGTGATTATCCCCTTCTTGAGGTCTCTCAAGACTCTTTAATGATACTCTGCCATTGGCTCTCTTTCCCATAAGCACACATTGCTATTTTTCAGTTCATTTGGAAGCAGGTACTTTCCCTGCTTACCTTATAAATCCTGGAGTACTCTAAGTCTGGGTCCAGGACACTTTTCAGTTCTTCCACCAGACACAAGATCTTCTCAATCTATGTTATCATGTTTTTAAGAATTTAGACATGTTACATTTATACTAATTCTATCTCCTACTTTTCTTGTTAACTTTGGGTTCATAAAACTTAACTGCACATATACGATCTCAATGATTTGTGCGGATCTCTAATTTAGAATGTTTAAAGTAGAACCCCAACCTATCCTCCATTCTTGTTTCTCCTTGGAATTCTATATTAAAATGTAACTGCAATTCACTCAGTTTTAACAGGTGAATTCTTAAAACCATCCTGACTGCTGTCTTTTTTCTTATGACCACTTATATAAATCATAACAAATATCTTCAGCAAGTGCTTCAAAATATAGGCAGAATCCTCCTACTCCTGGGATAGATCTGAAAAGTTGTATAGGCCATAGAGTAAAAAGAAAATGGTGATATGTGAAAAGGATAGTGAGAGTAAGAAAAACAAAGGAGGAAGACTCTTCACTAATCCTCAGACAGGTTGTGATTATTACCTACATACATTGCATTTAGAAGTTGAGCTATACAAATAAGACTGGTTTAGAAAGCAGATGTAAGATAACAATTAACCAGATAACCAGCTGTGATATAGATTTTAGAGTTTAGTTTAACATGTGGAAGACAGAGACATGAAATAAAGAAGATAAAAGATAAGAAGATCAGAGTGATGTCAATGTCAGAGTGCATGGTTATATGCCTACAATGATGAACACTAGTTAAAGTGAGACAATGATACCATAAAACACTCAGAACAAAGTCCCAGGCACCACTGGAGTCCAAGGGATGAGAGTGCTTCGTGAGTATGTGATTAGCAGAAGTTTCCCTGTTCTGACATGTTAAGGTCAGAGCTAACAAGCCTGGCACGTCAACACTGGCCATAAAAACTTAAAAGGAGAGTTAAAGACATGAAGGATATTTCAACGGAAGGCATCCTTCAGAGACATCTGTAGTATAAGGAGAGAAGTATCCTAGCTACTAAGGGGAAATTGAGTGGTTATAAAACGCAAAGTTGATGAAATACAAAGTGCAGAAAAGCTGTCGGGAGGGAAATGAGACCCATGAAGAAAAAGCAGAGCGATGATGCAAAGAGTGAATTGCCGGGATCTTAGTGGGAAGAAATGGTCACTGATGAAGGCTGGTAGGCTTTGTTTTACTTCAACTTAGAATTCAGTTCTCCCTTTCTTCTCCTGAAATTGATGCACACTCTCTGGCATGCCTTTTTAGCACAGATACCAGCCATTCATGTGCCTTGGAAGAAAGTGGGTATATCAACATTGCTCCATTCTCTTTAAACATGTTATGTGCCCCTTTACCGCACATTTTCAGGAGTCACTGTGTCCCCAAATCAGACACCAACTAATACTTTATAGCTTGTGACTTGTGGTCAATCATTTTGTAGCAAATAATATTGGGAAAAAGTCATAAATCATTGCTGTTGGCAATGAATGAGCTGAACTCTCAGTTCAAATTGAATTACTAAACTGAACAATGTGGAAAATGCAAAGTTCCATGTAACACACAATAGAACTCACATTTTTGCCTCTTAGGATACAATTTAGGATGCTAAAATATGGTATGCAATTTATGTTTTGGTTTATAGGAGTACCAAGTAAAGCTGTGTCCTGGTGAGGAATATTTTTTGAGACCACTCTATTGAACGTTGCATCATAGTGCAAAGGGAACCAAATTATTGGTAAAATTATTTAATTAACACAAAGATTCCCCTTTTCTTTTCCATTAACTGTGTTGCTTAGGCTGTTATCAATTACTCTGCAGGCCAAGGCAATTTCAACTTAAATTGCACACAGAGGCAAGAAGAAGAGTCATGGGAATGACATGGCCCGAGTAACTGAGTTGCAGCCAACAATGAATTAAATTGTCTACTGAGTTAGGCAAGATGTCTGCAGTTGCCTGATAACTACACAGTGTTTATTGTATTCCATCCTATGCCTTGGAGTAAAAAATATCTATTTATATCACATTACTTCTGTGCTATGGGGTTTTCTTTATGTTGCTATGGAAACCTGCCATTTCTTTTCACTACATCATACACACTCACACACGAGCAAAAATGAAATACATATGAATAAACACCTCATTCTGAAGCCTACATACAAAATAAGTATTTTGTGTCTCAGTCCAGTGAGGAAGAACTATATTAGATTCTGTCTTTGTAAATCATTGGTTTTTCCAGAAATTATCCACTTTTCCTTTCCCCCAGAGGCTCATGGTCCTAGAGGATGGGGATATTTCCCCAGACACTCAGCATTTGTTATAGTTAGATGCTATTCCTCATTCTGCCCTTTTTGTCTACATGTTTTCAATGGCAAGAAAGAAAAAAAAACATTTTTTGTTTGTTTTCTTGAAGCCACTGGCCCAGATCTCTACTACAAATTTTGTGACAGACAATTAATTGTTAGACTCATGTTTTCAATTAGTTCATTTTCAAAACAGGTGATATGTGAAATGTTTTTTTCTACAGCATTAATATAACATATTGGTATGTTTCAGAGGACTCCTTATATAACAACTAGACAGGGTTATTTTTGAGAGAGAAGTCTTATTTTGATTAAAAGATACATTCCACTTTGAGCTGAAATATTAAAATACAGTAAAAAATTAAAAGAGATTTATCAAAGATAATTATGTAATCCCTCTAACTTATTCATCTCTTAGCTAATACTAGTTAGTATACTTCTGGAATCTTCATTTTAGTTTTTTCTTGTTGCCCTGACTTATTTCTCAATATTTTGGTCCTTCAAATATAAAAAGACTATGTATGTTATGTGTATCATGACACTCTGCTAAAAGTGTTATTCAACTGTGGGGGTTTCTGGTGAGGTCTTTGGCTTTCTTTATGTATGTATTCTTACCATCTGTAAATAAGGGTACAAGGTCTTCATTCATGTCTATTTGTATTCATTTTATCCCCTTTCTTGTCTTATTGTACTAGCTATGATTTTTTCTTTTTTGCTTTTTTATTGATTTTTATTGAGCTCTACATTTTTCTCTGCTCCCCTACCCCCTTTAACCCTCCCCCAAGGTCCACATGCTCCCAATTTACTAAGGAGATCTTGTCTTTTTCTACTTTCTACTTCCTATGTAGATTAGATCTATGGAAGTCTCTCTTAGCTACGATTTTTTGAATAGGAAATAGTGAGTAGAATCTTTGTCTTCTTCCTGATTTTAGTGACATACTTCAGATCTTTTAATGTTAGTAGGATGTTTGCTGAAGAATTGTAAATTGTCTTCATTGTGTTGAAATGTTTCTTGTATCTTAGTCTATGTAGGACTTTTACCATGAAAAAAATATTAAATTTTGTCAAAGATCTTTTCTGCATATAAGGAGATGACCATGTAGTTTTTGTTTATTATTTGGTAGATTACACTTGTTGATTTTCTGAACACAGCACCATCCAATGATGAAGAGTTAGAAAATGGTGACTTTATCATAGTAGATGATCTGTTTTGATGTATTCTTTAATTAAATTAGCAAGTTTTTAATTAATAATTTGTGTCTATGTTCCCCTGGGAGATTGGTTTATAGTATCCTTTCCCCCTATATCTTTAGCTGGCTTACATTTCAGTGTTTGTATGGTGTAACCCTAACCCAGAAAGACAAATACTCCATTTTAGATTTGAATTTCAAATTGGATCCAGGAAACTAGAAATGGGGCCATTGGGGGATAGTAGCACAGTATGAACAGGAAGGAAAATGGGAGGAGAAAACTTCAAGTCATGAGTGGAATGGGATGACAGGGCAAAGGAAAATGGGCATAACACAAACAATGTTCAAAAAAAGGCACATGGAAATACAATATTTAGAATTTTCCATATGTAGATATACAGGTAGAGATGTTTGTGAAGTGTGTATGTGTGAGTATAAACGGAAGTATCCTATACTACAGGATCATGCCTCTTTCAGATGTCATAGGTTATCAAACAAAAACCACAGCATGAGTATGGCATCCCTTCCTTCCAGTTCTTCCTCAGTCATTCATCTACTGTAGGTCTGAGACAATGTCTCATGGGCCCTGCAATTCATGTATCTGTTGGCTGGCTATCCAGTGAGTTTCAGGGTTCTGTCTGTCTCTGCCTCATCAGTGCTGGGATTAAAAATTTGCAGCAGACCTCTAAATCATAGTCAGCACCCAGACACTGTGACAGAAGTACCACACAGGCCTTGGGACCCAATATGCAGGCAGTAACACCTGCCAAAATGAGAACAGATATCCAATCCTTCAAAGTCCATCGTTCTTGAAAAGTTCCTACATGTGCTAACCTTGCTTTGGGGTTTATTTCGTTCTACAGTTCAGGATAACTGTACTCAGTAACTAAAAAATGTCAACCCAGGATGGGGCTTCTGTGTTTAAAAGCTTCCCTTAAGAAAGGCTTGGGACTGCACCCAGCATCATCAACAACCAGTTAATAAAGTCTTCCTGTTGGTTTGAACCATGTCTGAGTGTCTTCACTGATGGATATTTACAACAGAATTGTACCATCATTCCTGGCCTATAATGTGGGTTCCAGGGATCACAACTCTAGTCCTCAAGCTTATATGACAGTCACTTTGTTGACTGAGTCTTCTCAGTGTTACCGTTCTTATGCACTCCATCTCTTTCTCCAAGGTTCTAGCCTCACTAAGAGCTCCATGCCTGACTTTAAGGTGGAAAACATGAGCAAAGGGGATGTTACTCCAATCTGCTGCATTTATCAAAGTCCCATTCTGAGCATTAACTCTCAGGATGATGCTTTCCTCTGCCTTATTTGTCAGAATTGGATAGTGGAGACATTCATAGCTATATGGACTCTAGAATGCATAGACTCTCACAATTGGTCATTGCTTTTATATTACAGGAATAATGTTATCTTAAACAAAATCATTGTTCCATAACAGGAATGCAAATGACCACGTTTATCAAATAATGTAGTGCGCGAAATGTCTCCTCACTGGTTCCACCAACCAGATCCATGATGTTACCAACAGAAACTGTAAGCATTCTTTATGTGTACAAGAAGAGAAATATGTGAAAATGTGATTAGTCTTTAAACTTTGAGATGAAAAGAAAATCCTGGATTATTTAGGGAGGACCTAAAAATCCGTGTAATAAGGACTACTCTTTCCCTCCTCTCTTTTCCTTTCCTCTTCCCATGCTCTCTGTGTCTTTCTCTTTCTGTCTCTAACACACATACACACACACACACACACACACACACACCAAGAAAACAAGACATAGCCAAAAAAGTTAGATGACAGTGGCCTTAAAGATCAGATGACAATCAACCAAGGTACTTCCAGCTAGAAGAGATAAGAAATTGCTTTCAACATTCTATGCAAGGAGTGTATATCCCCTCCAACAAAGATTTCAGCCTATTCATAATAATACTTATAAGGTTTATAGATTACTAAATCCAGAATTATAAAACTAATTTCTGTTGTCTTAAAACTGTATTTTGTGAAAAAATATAGCAGTCAAATAACATAATACTGAGAGATAATTGTTTTACTTTAGCCACATGCCCTTTCCCCTTTTTAAAGTCTACTAGTGTGTAAATATATGTGCATGTGTGTATATGTGAAGTTTTAATATGATGGGTTCTAGAATATTGCTGTAGTCATTTTGCTAAGCTAATTTTTTTTTATTTCACTAAATAATATATTAACAGGGTACTCTTACCAATTTGGGAAGATCTTCATATAATCCACAGACAAATATCTACTCAGGCGAAATTGACTGTGGGTTTCTAAAGTAAAGTTGGCTATGTTGAATACGTTGCTGGTACTTTTTGCTATTTTTTGACTTAACACCCCCTTTTAAAAAAAAGACATTCAATTATGACATTAAAATTAAGAAACGGAATTTTAAGTAAAATTGAAATATAGTCATGCTAAGTCTAGAATGTATAACTGGGCAAATATTTAAAGAATCAATTAAGGAAATGAGGAAAGGATCCTGATTTCCCATTTTTTCTGCAGAAGACAAGTTAAAATAGTTACATTGTATCTAATCTGCCATAGAAAATAAATGAGGGTGCTAGAATATTAGTTGTCACTTCAAAATTAATGATTTCTTTCTTGCAAGACTTGATATGACCCAGACTATTTTGAAGCTATGATCTGTCTTTCAACAAAGCTGATTTGACTGGGGGCCCTCCTGCAGCCTGTCCCCACCTTTAGCCCACTCTTGGTGACTCCTGGCAAAATAATACGACTTCTAAGGGAAATGAGACAATACTAATTTAGACTGTCTGAAAAAATTCTCTCATCCTTAAATTACTCATTCAAAGGAGATGAAAGCTCCAAGATCAATTCCAAACACTGCTCTGTCTTTGAGGCCTGAAGTCTGTTCCCAAGGTAATACAAGAAAACAATCTTCAGACTGCCAAACAGAAATGACTAGAAAGATCTAGAAAACAGCCAAATTGAATGCTTCAGAGTTACTTACCCGAAATTCTCATTCAGAAGCTCCCAGGAAGACAAATGGTTGTTACTGAATTCATGTCTAAAACAGGCATTCAGACGTAGCCTTTAAGGCAGTGTACTCTATTCTCTGTGCTTGGCGATGGTTTTGTATATAGTATCCCCACCTTAACACTAGTTTTCTTTCTCCCAACACATAAACCCAGAAATTTTCTTTTACCTTCAAATTTCAGACTTTTTGAATCTGCCAGTGTTTGAATATGAAATGTCCCCCGGACACCTGTGTATTTGAACATTTGATCCACAACTGGTGGTACCTCCATTCCCTAGTGTATAGGAGCATAAATTCAAGCATGACAAGATCTCAGAAGCAGGAACTGGAGTAGAAGCTGTGGAAAGTGCTGCCTACTGGCTAGCTCATCAGGATTTGTTCAATTTTATATTATAGAGCTCAGAACCACCTGCCAAGGGAAGGTACCACCAACAATGGACTGGGCTTTCTCACACAAGTCATTAATTTAAAAAAAATAAATGCACCAGGCTTACCTACAGGTCAATCTAAGGTTCTCTTCCCAAATGAATTTGTGTCAAGGTGATATAAAATTAACAAGCATATATGCACACTAAACCACTATTAGAATTAGTTAATAAAAACATTGCTCAAAACTCATAACACCTCTGCCTAAAATTACTAGTGACATTAGACTCTAGGCCAAAATTCTTCATATTCTTCATTTTATCTGCGTTCAGTTAACATCTCTACAGCTTATATGAATGCATCTACTTTGTCCCACTGTTCTTCCATGCAATAGAGTTTTGTACCACAACAATATTAAAAAAATCTATGAAGTTAGTTATCATTCTATTACTGTAATAATTTAACTGAGATGGATTTAAAAGGAAGAAATGGATTTTGTTTGTTTTGTTTTTGTTTTTTTTGACTTATGACTTCAGAAATATTAGTCCATAAGCCTTCACTCCATTGTCTATGTGGCTATGGTCAAGCAAACATATCATGTTGAGGAGCGGGTGGTGGAGAAAGCTGCTCAGCTCATGATATCCAGAAGCACAGAAAAAGAGAAGGACTGGGTATATGCAGAGACTGCTTGTTCATTTCCCAGCCGCCCAAATCCAAAATAAGCAACAGAAACTATGTTAATTACAACTCTGTTTGGTCCACTTATACAATTTCTAGCTAACTCTTACATCTTAAATTAGCCCATAATTCTTTCTGTTAGCCATGTATCTTGGTACCTTTCATCAGTGAGGCATTCTCTTCTGTGAGGCATTGCTTCCTCTGCCTCTAGGTTACAAGTGCAGACTGAACCTTTCCTCTTCCCAGAATTCTCCCATTCTAGTCGTCCCGTCTATACTTCCTGGCCACCTAATAGTCAGTCAGCATTTTATTAAGTCAATGCAAGTGACAAATCTTTACAAGGTACCACAGTAACTGGGAGTACAAATGTTACCATGTTACTGTCAAGAGTACACCCTCAGTGATTTCATTCCTCCTATTAGGTCTTACTGCCTAAAAGACCTACTTCAATGCTAGTGGTACCACAAGACACCAAGCCTTTGCTACATGGATAATTGGGAGATATCCAAAATATAAGAAATAATTTCTACTTGTATCTTATCTTTCCATGTCTATGATTGTTTGCCTTTGTATTGTTTTTCTTCTTTTTCCTTTCTTTCATTTTCTTTGATGACATATATTCACTAAATATTTTTGACTACCTTCCCTTATAGCCAATTGAATTAATTACCCATTATGTTATATCTTCATATAATCCTATAAATAACCCTACAAATGTTCACTCAAAAATGTGAGCCTGTAGACCTAATTTTATCTAACATTGTAAGAAAAGCTTTAATCCTTTGAATATAAGAATACCATATACACTCATCTTGAAGACTGGGGAAAATGCTTTTAACTGTATGTTCAAATGCCAATATATTAGATGTATTTACTTAAACATAATAAATACTTTTTATGAATTATTTAATTATTCTTAACTTGTATATATGTCTGCATGTGGGTATAAGCAGACCATGTGCCATCAAAGGTCAGAGGTGTCAGATCCTCTGATGTTGGAGTTACAGGTAGTTTTTAGTTGGCCAGTGTAGTTACTGGGAAATGAACTTAGGTACTTTGGAAGAACAGCAAACACTCTCAACTGTTAGTCCATTTCTCTAGGCCCTGTCATGTGGTTTTCTTGCACAGTTCTAGAAAGAGGAAAATTTAACACCTAGTCCTTGGGCTGGTACTCAGGTCCAGGCAAGACTATGCTGTTTTCTGCAAGCTACTGAGTGATGATTTGTCTTTGGCACCTCCATCTTCATCATCTGTGACCTGCTGCTCTTCTCTGACATCTATTGCAGTCTTGCTAATTGAACATCTTCTCCATAGAAGCACTTTCTTCTTTCTTCTGGTAGGATTCTTACGATGCATTTTGGCTCTACCTGATAATCTGCTGTAATTCTCCCATCAGACTCTTCAAATGAATCACACATACGAAATCCCTTTTTCTTACCATAAAGGAACATTTGCAAGTTTCTGAGAGTCAGAATTTTGCTAGAAACTCTAAGACTGATATCAGTTTTGTGTTTTACTTCATTTTCTGAGAAGTAGTAGCTGTCAGTTAACTTCGGTGGAAATTACATCTGAGGTTTAAGAAGCAACATAGTCTTCCAGGATATATACGTACATGCTTTCGGTCCATTATTTAATTCTACTTCTGTCTTCCCAAACATGGCACAGGATTGGAATCTGAATGGTTATTGAATGTCTGTGGGCACAGTATACCCAGCACTTAGGAAGACTGGTTTACCAAGTGTGGACATTTTGTGGTGAGTTAACTTCCCTGACATTCCATGTGCCCCTGGCAGTCTTACTAACCCAGTCCCAAGGTTTAGTCCCAGACAGGGAAACCATAAACGGTAAATAATCTTTAAAATGCATGTCAAACCCAAAAATGCATGTCTCAGGTTAGGACAGATTCCATGTTAAAATAAATTTAGGGTTCCAGCAGCTACATGAGAGTGCTATTCAGTATGTGTTTCTTCTATCAGCTGAGACTTTATTTTATTTCAGTTTAGTTTCATGCAGTAAAAATGTGTCAGCTATCTCCTCCTCCAGTCTCCTTCTCTTTAGCTTTCATCTGGACCTGATTCCAGAGCGACTCTAACTAGGGTCATGATGTCAGAACTCCGCTTCCCATCTATTTCCTCCATGTGAATGAAGGGACACCCACAGCAGTTTTCTCCAGTGTTGTTAATGACTCAGCTAGAGTTCCCAGCTTAACATTAGGAATACAGAACGCTCTTGAATAAGGACCTTGAATTGTCTGCTTGACTCTCTCAGTCACTCTCCCTATGATTTGTGGACTAGTGATGGGAATCCACGCCATTTTCCCGGTTTCCTGTCTACTTTAGCTCACGCTCATTTAGTCTGGTATTCCCCAAGCCAGTGCTTCTACCTACAAACATCATACATGTGCTTCAAGTCCCAAGTTAAGCACTATTTATTACTAAAAGTATTTTTTGTTTCGGTTTTTAAATTGATTTCATTCGGCGCCGTCATTATTACTATGTTTTTGTATATGTATAACATGACTACAGGTGAATGTGGGCACATGCAGGGCAAAGCAATCACATATGGATGTCAGAGGACTTCTTCTGAGATCTTATTTTCTCCTTCCACTATAGATTTCAGGATTGTGGGACAAATACCTTACCCACTGAACTGCCTTGCTCTGGCTTCCAAAACTCATATTTGACTCCTCAAATGTATCCAGTCTTTATGACTGTTCTGCAATACTTTTCTGCTCCCCATCCCTTTCCTCCTCTATCTGGACCTGTCTTTTTTAAAAAAAAAAAAACATGTACAGAGAACACACATATTTTAACGTAATAGGAAACAGTTTGACGCCCCCTACTTGGACTAACTGTGAGTACTTGTGAAGCTTCAGGATATGCATTGTCTACATTTTCCTCAAGCACTGACAGGATCATACATCACAGAAAGATCACACCAGACTAGGTTTTGCAACTAATTGTGAGCTTTTTTTGTTGCCTCAAAGTCCTAGAAGCTCTGTGCTCCACACAAGATTAAGGGCATTGAGGGTGATGAGGGCTGTTCTATGCTAGAATGATATCTCAATAAGGCAGACCTGCTATCCTCCTTAGCCAGTGTAAAAGCTGGCTACAGAAATTTTAATGATTGAGCATTTACCACTTACCAGCTTTGTTGATTTCTTAAATATTATTTAATCTTCATAACATTTTATAAAGTAAGTGCTCAGACACACTCAGCTTACAGAGAAGAAGATGTAAGCATAGGAAGCACACTGCCGATGCAAGCTGAGGAAGATTTGAACCATGCCTCTATTCTCCATAGCTCACATCTTTAGCCAGTAGGTTTGTGACTTGCCAGACAAGAAGCCCTAGTACTTGTGAGACATGCTGTCTACAACTAAATTCCACTTTTCTTGGAGACGGAGATCACACATTTTGGTTTGTTTAATCCACAGTGTTCAGTATTGTCATTGGAAATAGAAGATTCCGGTTCTGACAGAGTCAACATTTGTTCACTAAAATGCTAACACTCGATGCTTCTTTTCCACCTGGAAACCTTCACTCAACATTCTGTCTTCTTTTAGATGTAAGGCTACACATTTTCATCTGCCTTGGGAATCTCCACTGAAAATAATTTAATGCATATTGAAAATGTTTATCCCCTCCACCGCAGCTATGTAACACAGCATTGGCAGAGACACACATCAGGGACCTCTTGTCATGTCAGGGACCTCTCGTCAGAAGCAACTTGAAGCAGATTTGAAACACCTCCAGGCCACTGAGGGCATCATCTAGGAAGTATTTGAATCTTTACCCTCTGACTCATGTCTATTTAAATAATTTTGACTTAGAAGAAACAAAGAATGATTTACAAAGCCTGTTCTCTAGAATTTAATTCCACATTTCTCCCGTTCTGTGCTGGCACAAATGAGCTTCATTAGTATTGAAGCTGAGGCAGCAGGTGTATGTGTAAGTGCTCTGGTCAAAGTGCTTTGACAGAAACACAGGGAAGGTTCAAGGTTATATCAGAAGTAGTAGAGAAACCATTACTGGAAAAATTCTAATGGAATTAACCAGGGACATGGAAACCACAATCCAATCACAGAAATGCCAACTTATTTTTCCTTTAAAACCAACTACAAATATATTGCCCCTGCTTTTAAATTATCTACTTCATTAGGTTAAGAAATTACTTTTTCATTGCTAGCAAGTGGTTCTTTGTCAAGGGTAGTGCATCCAAATACCAAAATGCCGAGGCCTAAATATTTAAACTGCTTCTATTGAAGGAAGAAAAATCATTGGAGGTTAGAAGCTGCTGGTAACTCTCTAGGTTAACACAAGATTTGACAAGTGATTGAACAAATAGCTCACCAGACAACATGGATATTTACTGGCCTGAAGTGATTTTCTGTCCAAAAAAAAAAGATGGAAAATGATAAATAACACTTTGCTTCATAGAAATGGATAACTTTGCAATTTCAAAAATATTGTTGAACCAGCCAAATATTTTTGGTTCATCCCCTGAGTTACCTGCACTTCTCAGCAATTTTGACCTGAGTAGCCCTATGCTTGGACTAAAGATTATGATAAATTTGCAAAATTAATATGTGAAGCCTGGATAAAATTCTAGGTATGGTTGGACTTGCTTAGTTCTGCCACTAAAAGAAGCAGAACGACTTCCCATCAGTAAGATGCTCTATGATCATTATATGTAACAACCTAAAACAAATATCAAAATCAAGGCTTTTCTAATGATATCTTGAGTATCTTTTTGTTCTTATTTTTGCCTGTTTGTAGTCAGAGCCTGATCATTTCCCAGCAGCCATACCCAAAATAATCACACAGAAACTATATTAATGGCAATACTGTGGGCCAATAGCTTAAACATCTTTCTAGCTAGCTCTTACATCTTAAATTAACCCATTTCCATTATTCTATATTTTACCATGAGGCTTGTGGTTTACTGGGACTGTCAGGTGACAGGCAGGCGTCTTCTCTTTGACTCTGCCTGCTCTCCCTTCCTCTATCTGCTTGGAATTCCCACCTTGCCCCATTCAGCACTGCAGTAGTCCCAAAGCAGATTCTTTATTAACCGATGGTATTCAGAGCATACAGAGGGGAATCCCACATTACCTTTCTAATATTAGAAGATCACAGGAGCTCTTTATTGGTTACTAATTTACACTTTATCTTTTAATTTTTAGAAGAAATGTCTGATATGTTCTCTTTGCCTTACTTTGTGATTAATGAGGCTCAACGTAGAGTGTTTTAACCTTAACATAAGACATTTGAATGGCATGGTCAAGTTGTTTAGATCAATGTGCACAGCACTTCTCTGGAATACTGGAAGCATCATGCTTGGAGAAACTCCTACAAATGATCATGGAAGAACAGGAGACTCAAACAATACAGTTTGGAGCATGCTGTATTAAAAGGGTAGGTTATGGCTGCCAGGGGAGAGGTATTTTTCTTTATAGAGCAAGCAATGATCCCAGTGACTGTTCTCCAGGAATAGCCCCCTACTCAAACTCATGCAAGAACCCTAAGTAACTCAGTGGTGAGCCACACACAGAAGATGTGCAAGTGGGGAAGGTACAATGGGAAGAAACAGGTCAACAGGAGTGGGAGGTGCTGAGGGAGGGGGTGATGTACATGGTCATTATACACTGCATACATATGCGAACGTGTCAAAGATAAACATTTCAGAAGGAGAAATTTCTGCTTTGCCCCAGTCTTATCATATACAATTAGCACATAACTATAATGTTAAAATAAAGAAGCCACCAAAACATTTCTTTGTACTGTGTGTAATGTTCCCACCTGTAAAGTGTGTTTATTTCTTAAAAAAAAAAAAGAAAAACCAGCATGACAGAGACAGAAACAGAGACACAGACAGAGAGAAAGAGAAACATTTATAAATGTTTTAGAGTTGGGAGTTCAGGTAAGAGTCATGTCCATGAAAGATACACCAGGCACTAGCTATCTTAAAATATGTTCTGAATGCAAACCATAAAACAAGTATATGTCCCCAGTAGAAAACTCTGGGAAGAATGACACAAAACAGAGGTAAACTTCAACTTTGTAAGAACAGTCTGGTGCTCTGTGGTCTAAATGTTGATCTCCCAGAAAACAGGAAGAGTCATTTGGTTCTCCATGGAGTATGGGTAGCAACTGTTTCCATTGCTAATTTATAAACAGCTTGGCTGAATTGATGTAGAAAACTAATTGCTTTCTGTAAGGTTTTAGCGAGAATATTATTCTAAGTGTTCTTTCACAACACAGTCCTCACTGACCAGATGCCACATAAAAGCTCTCTGCTTCTGAGAATGTGTTCTGTTCCCCAAGGCACAGTAAAGAAGAGACTCACACAGGGGTTGTTGCAACTACATTACAGGGTCCTTCTGCCAGAATCTAATTGAGGAGGAGTGACAGAATCGGGAGGTAGCTCAGAGGGGACATTTAACCCTCCCAGTTCTTCACAGCAGCTTTCTTCTCAAACAAAGTTCCAAGCATTAATTAAAATTGTAAATCTTACACATTTTGTGATGGGAAACAGCAGAAACATGGCTCTTTTGTTGAAACAAAGCAGTGTCTCCACAGCCACGGTGGACATCCTGAAGAAACACTTGTCTGCACAAATATTTTCTGGGTTCATCCCTTTGCACCCCCACCTTCTAAACGGATGACTGACCCCTTGGCCCTCCTCCATGGAAACTCGCCAGCAGCTGCTCGTAGCAGGGCCCAGACAGGCACATTTAAAAATGCAACCCTGGCAAAGTTCGGGCAGGTCTGTTCTTCACTGAAGCATCTCATCTATTCTGTGCCAGCCACTTCCTTAGCTGGGAATGCTGCAAAGCAGGCTTACTGTTTAGTCTACAAAAATAAGATGGAAGAAACGAGTCTGAACTGAATAGGTAGCTGCTCCCTTTAGAGCAACAGAGGAGAGTCTGGAAGTAAATACGGTGCTTGGAGAAACACTGCGGCCTCCACCTCTGCACAAAAACCCATGATCTCTGCAGAGTCAGAAATGCTTGCTGTGAACTTGACCTTGAGAAGATGGTCCTGCAATACCTCATCCTGTGCATCCTTGAGAATATGGGAAGCAGAGGTAGTTGTGGCCAGCCTGTCGAGCCAGCATTCTCTCTGTACAATAGTTATTTACTGAGGACACTTAAAAGGGCACTTATAGCTGTCCCGTCTGAAGAATCTGCTGGTCTGAATTTTATTCTTCCTTTCCTGCATTATCACCTGGCTCATGCATTTATTAGGAACTGGCCACCTATCCACCTTCTGTAGGAAGCCTTTGTTACTCAAAATACCTCTGCATGGTGGGTGATATTTTTCTGTCACAGCCATGGGACCAGGCTAATTCTGGATTGGTGCCATACTTCTGCTTATTAGAGTTTGACTCCTGCTTGACAAAGCCCAGACTGAAGATCAAATACTCAGGACCAAGGCACTGTCATAGCTGAAGGATCACTTTGATCCAGGACATCTTTCTGTCTAGAGTTTCCCCGTCATAAGCTTGTACATCCTAACTGGAACCTCTCCAAATCACAAGGAAAGAAGCTCCTTGAGTTTCTACTCATCATTTATGATTCACTTAATTTCCCTCTGAAGTCCATTTGTGAAGCTCCCAAAACTTGGTGCTTGTTCTGGAAAATGTGCGGCTACACATACAAACCTGTTCAGACATGTTCAAACACAGACATGTTCCCATGTCTCCTTGGATAATTCTCAGAAATACAGATTAAGTTTTTAATGGTTATCTTTACATCTGTATAGTGGCTGATAGCATCAGATTGTATATTAATTAAATGATCATCTACTGGTGAGAGGACTGATATGTAAAACGTGAACTGAAAACATCATTTTTCTACTTTTTAAATTAACATTTTTAGCAATTTGATAAGATTCTACTTAGCATCAGAGTACTTACATGCATTAAATACAGTCGTGAGCTCTATGGTGTAACATGGCATTGCGATTCCATGCTTTCTTACTGATTGGTCGTCTTTTGTGGCACTGTTTTGGTGGATTGTGGAGAAGCTCTTTATAGATGGGATCACTGTTGCAGGAAGTAGGTCCCTGGGATAAGACTTTGGAGGTAAGAAATGGTATGAAGTAACTTCCTTGCTCTCTGCTTTCTGTTGGCTGTGGAAGGAGCAATCTCCTCTATCACAGACTCCTGCTCCAATTATGTGGCTCAAATTCATGGGGCTGAGTAATCACTAACTGGACCTTCTTAAAACATGACCCAAAATAGGGATTTCTTCTCTTAAGCTCAGCCAAGTATTTGGTGACAGCAAACGATAAAACTAATTAACAGAATGGCTTCATAAATCTCTCACATATATGGATATCTAAGTAACATTGTTCTGCATTATCCTAAATACAGACCAAGTGCTTTCACTTCATTTAATAGCTACATGGTATTCCATTCTAGGGCTGTACTATAGTGCGTTTAACCCGAATAGCCTTATTGACAGGCATTCTGGCATTTTTCAGAATTTTTTTGTGCATCCTTATTTACATCATTCTAACATGCTGCTTGAACAGCCACTGGACATATTTTTATAAGGAGAAATTACATTTTCTATATATGTAAATAATTTGTTCACATTTCCCTGTTTATAGTGTAATATTCTTTTTCTTTTCTAGGGCCTCATGTGGCCTACCACCCTGCACCTTATTCTCTTGCATCTTGGGTGTGTTTTGTGCTCTTGGATGGAGTGCTTTTTTTTTTTTCTTTTTAACTCCATTTCTTACTTGAGAGACTTGACAGTTTTCAGGAATCCTTATTGTACATTTTATTTATTTATTTATTTATTTATTTATTTGTTTGTTTGTTTGTTTGTTTGTTTATTGCTGGAGCATTAAGTCTTCCTCTGGCTTTATTTTAAGAGCTCTCTCCTTGCCACAGTTGTAAGTTAATATACCAAAGCCTGGGAGTTGGTATTCATTTCTTGACAAGGTTCACTAAACTTTTAGTTTGGTGTCTATAATGTTGGAAGTTCTTTATTGTTCTATTCTCAGTATTTTCATGCTTGGTTCTTTTTTTTCTTCACTTCAGTTACTCTATTTATGAGTATATTTCTTTTATTATTGTGTTCTTACAGTTCTTAGATGTTATGCCTGTCTTGCCTCATTTGGTTCATTATTTTTCTCCTTTATATTTTTTAATATTTCTTTTATTTTGAGATTAGAAGATAAATTATTTCCACTCCTCCCTCCAAATGCTCCCATGGACCACCCCCTCTCCCCTTATAAGTCATGTTCTCTTGTTTAATTGTTTCTTTTTCTATTTCATGTGTCTGAATCTGTAGTGCACCCATGTCTTCAGTGGACCTGTGTCCACTTTGATGTTCTTCACTGAAATACATCCCTAACCTGGACAGCGTCTTCTCGGTTCCCTGGATATAACATTCTTAAGTTCTTCCCTAAAGTCCTGACTCCTGTTGCATTATTATCCTGAGCAAATGTGAGCAAAAAACTACAAGGTGGTATTTTCACAGCATGAACCTCTCTGCTGGATTGAGGCTGTAGCAAATGTCTTTAAGCTGGCAGTCATCCTTTATTTTAGAGAAGGCTGTGGCTATACTTCACACTGAGTATAATCCCCCATTCTTAAAGAGCCCAGAGGAGTACTTCCTGAGATCAACAGAGGGAGAATCTGGTGGGTTCCAGGATGTCAAGTCCCCAGGTCTAAATTTCCCCTCTATGTCTGGAGGCCTCAGAAGGTACCACTCTTTGGGTCACGCACAATCAAACTCTTGCTTCATTGAAGTAACCCCTCAAGAGTTTTTAAATTTTTTTTCCAATGGCTTCTGTTCCAGGTCAACAGATCTCCCACATCCCTTTGATATATATGTCACCCGAAATTTAGTGAAGGTGTTTTTCTCTGAAAATCTAGCTCTTAGGTTGGATTTTTTTTTAATGAGTTTTGGTTTGGAGAGCTGTGTCTTGTTGATAGAACAGAAATTGCAGCTTCCATACTCTTCCTAATAAAGACCTCAAATCAGACACTCTTCTAATTATTTATAATAAATCATTTTTGTCATACCCATTGTTTAGCTGCCACATTTATCTAGAAACTACTTTGTTGATAAAAGTATGTAATGGTCACCCAGGCTGCTAGAAAAATGGCCCAAATGGATTTGATTAGGGCTAGGCTCTAAATAAAGCTTTCATCTGTAAAACTTGTAAGTTTCAAAAAGTATGTGGAAATTAAGTCCAATTTTTTAAGAAGACATATCTACATCAGCTTGGGTAGGGAAATTTTACAGCCTCCACTTGATGAGGAGCTAGAGGGAGTAATAGCTGTTAAGAGATAGAATATTTTTCTCCAGGGATGAGAGCCCTCCATCCCCTTAATAGGCTATCAATCCCAATCAAGCAACATAAACATAGGAGCAAGAATGAAGGTGCTCATGAGTCTGTATTTATGTATTTATATGCATATGAACACAAATATAAATGCATATATATGTAAGAATAATAAACAATAAGAGGCCAAGAAATTGACAAAGAGTGGGAGAGACATATTGAGGTTAGAGGGAAGACAAGGAGGTGATTACTGATGTACATACAGTACTCATGTAAAATTCTCAAGATAAATATTAAAGCTACTTAGTAGCAACAAAAATATGTAAGAAAAGGAGATATTTTTAAATGTAATTTTCATTTTTCAAATAATTTTTGATCCTTAAGTCACTCAGAAAAATCTTCCCAGGTTCATAATTATGAAACATTTCTTTGATAATGTTCTGATTAAATAATTTAAAGTCTGTGTTTATAAAAGACCCCGTTAATTTAAATAATATCTTTAAAATATATTAGGAAATTAGGAGATGTTAAAATTTAACTAGCATTTTATGTTGGTTGGAGGAAGGAAAATGCTTATTCTTGTAAGTAGCTGTGGACATTGATAATTAAGCAGCTATTGGAACCAGACTGTTCCCTACAATACGTTACTCCATATGTGAAACTGTGGTTCTTTATGCTGTGCTTTGTCCAGACACACTTGATTTCACAAGGAAACTCGATGCCAGTTTGATGCTGGAGGGTGACTGTGTGCTGAGCAGACATATAAATAGTGTTCTCTCTTTGGCACCCTCCCCAAGCATATGCTAATAAATAACTTATTTCTTCTAATAGAAGGAATGTGACCCCATAAATTTACTACAGTGTGAGGAAATGGTGATATTAAAATCATGTCAGCAAAAGAGGGCAGAAGAGAAAACAAATATTTGTTTGGACACAGCAAACACATAAGCAGTTGTAACATTCTCACATCTACCACATAAGCTTGTGCGCTAATATTGCAGTACTAATGGCCCAAGTTTGTCATATGATTGTCTGGCATGCGCATAAAGAGGCTGGAGGGCAGAGATAATGCACACTGTCTCAAGCTTTAGTCTCATCCTACTGATTACCCAGTGGAATTGGCCAAACATTATTTTGCCCATTATTTGTCTGTATCTGGTCCTGCCCTTTAACTTCTGGAGCTGGCTTGACCCTGGCTCCATAGTGATCTACATCTAGCAGCTACAGCAACTTCCCCAGCTTCCTCTACAGCAACTTCCCCAGCTTCCTATGGTCAGTTATCTCCCTCCTATAGATTCTATCTGCATTTCTGTGAGCTTCTCTGAAGGTCGAGCCTTTTTCTGTAACCTACTGTTTCTCTCTCTCTCTCTCTCTCTCT